>JADDOH010012586.1:0-34938 GCA_016648135.1 Agrypnia vestita | reverse complement strand
GTCCTGATGGATGACAAAATAAATCAATCAGTGAGTAAGTGAGTAAGCGAGCGAGCGAATGAGTGAGTGAGTTAGTGAAGGAAAAATAAATACTTAAATAAATTAACATATTAAAGAATTAATACATTAATAAATAAATAAATTATTGCAATGCAAAGTGCATGGATTCCAAGGTCAATCGAGGTCGTTACACGAGAATGTTAAACATACAATCTCGCTTTAAATATTATATTTGCATTAGGGCTAAAAGCCGGTGACATGGAAAAGGTAATATTTTATTCATAAAACGGCTACATTTTTAGGGTAAGTCTTTTCCTGACGTTTAAATTTAAACAAAACCCTTAAAATATATTGGGGTAGGATGGTCGGTCGCGAGAGCGGCGATGGGGACAAAGTTACATGGAATTTTTTGCCCAAATTGAGTTACCAACGGTAAAAGTTGTACGAGCTGAAGCCATAGCAGGCATAAAGTATCCCGCATAAAAATTATTTAAAGTTCGGACCAGAGTTAAGTCGTAAGTAATTCGTGATAAAACTTTACATTTGAAATTTTAGTTTTTTAAAGAAGGTATATTCGAACAGATATATTAAACGACTTATGTATATATACGGCACGAAGTAACTATGGCGTCTTATACCATAAATACCTAATCACCAATCTAGGTCACACACAAAAATAAATGTGGTGAGTCTGTCGCGTAAACAAAACTGAGGCACAGCAGTGTATATGAGGCAAGGAAAGGGTCAGCATACACACACACAGCTAGACTTCAAGAGAGTTATTTGTTCGCAAAACATATAAAACTAGCCAACGCCCTGTACGGGCATGTCAGTCTCTCAACGACCCCCGGCGTAGGCCGGAGGCCCTGTTGTTTATCATTGTCAATATTATCATAATTATGTATAACTTGCAATTGTTTTATCAGTAAATAAATTAATCAAACATTCCACAAGTTTGGAGAATTCCCGTCACATGATGGATGGTGACCCTAAAGCAGCTCTCTCCTCATTCACCGATCACCACAAATTGGTGACCGATGCTCACCCTTTCACCCTTTCAACTTTCAAATAATAATAAAATAAAGTGGAAATCAAATATTTAAAGATACATATAATATAAAGTAAAAAGTTAAAAGCAAGTATATAACAAAGCAGAAGCACAAGGAATACATAATATAATAAAAATAAAAAGTAGTAATATAGAGTGAAAATCTCAGTCATCCAACAAACAAAACAAATAAAAATCAATTATTTAAGTACAATTTGACAAATATTAGTAATCTTTCAATACACTTTTTAAAATACGTTTGAATATTATAAAGTTGTTGGCAAAGACGTCAAGTTGTTCGTATCTGTTTGCTAGTCTAGAAAGCCTTTGCAGTGGGGAATTAAAGACGTAGTTGGTAGCTGCGGTTTCCACAGCAAAACCTACATGACTTCTAATTACGCGAGACGGAGCATGCAAGCATATACGTTCTAGTAATTGGGGGCAGTCGATATTACCATTTATTAATTTGGGTAAGAAGAGAAAGTCCGTTACTATACTTCTAGTCTCTTGTTTATCAAGAAAGCAAAAAGATCTAAGAATGTTGTAATCAATGGTACTCGACGGTATGTTATGACGGTAAGTAGGTATGTTAAGAACTGGGTATGTTATGACGGTAAGTAGGTATGTTAAGATCTGGGTATGTTATGACGGTAAGTAGGTATGTTAAGATTTGGGTATGTTATGACGGTAAGTAGGTATGTTAAGATAAGGGTATGTTATGACAGTAAATACGTATGCTAAGATCTGGGTACGTTATGACGGTAAGTAGGTATGTTAAGATCTGGGTATGTTATGACGGTAAGTAGGTATGTTAAGATCTGGGTATGTTATGACGGTAAGTAGGTATGTTAAGATCTGGATGTGTTATGACGGTAAGTAGGTGTGTTAAGATCTGGGTATGTTATGACGGTAAGAAGGTATGTTAAGATCTGGGTGAGTCTTGGCTGAATCCAGAAGACTCGCGTCATTAAGATGACAACTGTAAACTACTGTAAATACTTTGCACAATTAACACCACCGTAAAGAATTACCTAGACTCGCAGTACGCCAGTTGAATTGAATACAGTTTAATGGACTGAATTTTTTGTCTTCTTAAATTAGTATCGTTCTTTGCTTTTTTTTACTATTGTTTATTTTATTTTTATTTTTGTTTAGGGTGTTTTTAATTATCACAGTATACTTTTTTTCTAATCATTGTTTATAAACGTATTTATTAAAGTGTTTTATGATTATTGATTTATCTTTTAAATGTGTTTTAAAACTCAGTGTATTATTGTTTATTTTTAAGGATTTTTTTATTATGGGTTTCATTCAAGTTGTCCATCCAACCCTTAAATACTGCTAGCGATATCACAATAAGAAAATATTTTTCTTGGGTTTTACTCGTCTATGTGTCCCGATATAGACCATTGTTGTCCCAAAGTTTCAGATTTCTAATATTATTCTAACCAGAGAGTGCACCTACTTGTGTTTCACACTTGCGTGATGATATTGTGTCTCACATAATTTGATGTTGATTTATAACATAATTGTTTATCGTTGTTATTTTACACCACTTTTAATTTGTTTTGAACATTTTATTTATTATTAAAAGTCTGTTATGTAGCTGGTTGGTGTAGTGATTATTGCTCTCGCCCAGTAATCCTGTAATAATATATAATAAGTGGCTATAGCCCCATTCCTGGACATTAATATATCATATTTTCAAGCCTTTGGCTTAATTTGAAAATAGTAAGAATTTTAATGCGACATCTCATTGATGATTCCGTATGCGTATTTCTATTTTAAAATACTCGTAATAACGTTAACTTCATAATTTGTAGAAAAGTTTTTACTTTGTATTCTAATGTCACACTACGAATATTTATCATGGTCTAACGATCCGTAACGAACGCTCTGTTTGTTAAAAAATATATAATATAAAATATTCTGTACAAACTTTTTCCGGTGGGTAATTTTAAAACTCTCTGGTCATGATCGAAAAAAGTGGAAACATAATTAAATGTGTTTGATAATGTCGCCTGGGCGAAACATAATAAATACTTGGTATAGTAAAAAAAAAAAAACTTAATACCGACTACAATTACAACATTTGAGCAGAGATCCATTGAATATTACTCCATTAAACCGTATAATAGACTGCCAATGGAAATAAAAGATGCAAGTAAGGGGATAATATTTAAGAATTACATTATGAAATTGATAAAGGTGTTAGATAACCAAGAGATAAAAAACTAACCCATAAAAAACAAGTTTTTATTTTACTCCCTTTCTTTGTAAATTAAGTTTACCATCATGTAATTAAATAATTGATTGACTGAAAATGAAACATGTCTAGACAAATATCTATGTAAATATTCTCTAAAAATATCTCTTTATTATTTGATTTCTTCCCAAAAAACCGAAGTGTGCTGTCATCTGTGAACCAATTGTCATAAATTTTCAAAATTCGTAGTGAAGTACCTATTATACCTACGGACGGATTAATTCAAATTTTAATATTCCGTGACGTTGTCAGGCCGCCGTTCGTAGTAACCAAACTTTTGTAATGATTCCAATTTGAAAAAAACATTAAAATATCTAAAAATCCAAAATTATACTATAATTATTAATATTTTTAACGAAAATTTGATAGATCTTCTTGATCGTCGCCACGAGTCTGCTTGCAAAGTTTCAGTTCGATTGGATCACGGGAAAAAGGTTAAAAATCAATCCAAAGTTTTTTCACCCGGCAAGCCGGCAAGCAAGCAAGCAAGCAGATGCCACGAGTTAATATAAAGGGAGTAAAAAGGAACTTTGGCAGATGTTGTTATGTGGTGTCGCAAAATGTATGCTGTGATTGAATTTGAAGCGTAATGAAGTGAAGGTTGCATGTTAGTGGGAAGATGAATGCCCATCTGTCGAAACATGATATGGCACATTAATGTATAGTCGTTGTAAGCTCGCTACGTGATTCAAATATAGTGTAGATGTATGTATGTGGCAAGCTAAGGTAGGAGGAGATACAGGATGATGAAGTATTATAATTTATACGTCGATTTATTGAAGAATAAACTGTACAATCATGAATGACGGAGAAAAATGAATACGAGGCGTTGATTACGGCGGTCGGCGAAAGAGTGATTGTGGTGCCGGTTGTGCTCACCGGTGGCATCGGGCTTCTTATTGGTGGCTCACCTCGAGCGCGATTGGTCCATTGGCACGCTCGGGGAACTAGAGTCCGGGTAGGCCTAGATCCTCCACATAACTAACAACGAATATTACTCAAAGCATTTTAATTTATCATTATTATTTCTAGCATGTATTACATGTATTATTGTATATATTGTAGTATTATGAGTAGCTTGTTGGTCTTGTGGTTAGGACACACGCCTCGTGATCCAAAGGTCGCGGGTTCGCACCTCACTCCAGACTAGCAAGTTAGTCCTATTTTCATAGCACAAGCGTTTAGCTTAGTTTGAAAATAGTAAAAATATTGATTTGACACGTATACCATGTTCGCATCTCTATTTAAAAATTTTTTTTAAATTTTTTTTTTTTAATTTATCGTCAAAAGTGTATTGCGTATTGTGTTAAAACTTGTTAATCTGGAACTCATTACTAAATTGTATTTATTAATTTGAGTTAGTCTTTATTTTGTTATGAATATTATTTACAATGTATTTTATTATTAAGTCGTTATTTATTATTAATTTATCATATAAAATGTATTGTTTAATTAAATAATATTAAAAAAATGTTTCATCTATGGTCAATAATGAGCTGTTGACGGTCTGTTTGTTTAAAAAAATGTTTTAAATTAGATGTTGTCATATATGCTACCCATTTCGATACAGAATTGTTTTTCTGATGGGGTACTGTTAACATTAATAAAAAAATATACTAAGCACCTTATTTTTTTCATGTTCTTTGGTGACGTCATAAATTTACCGACATTTTTTCATTACTTTGAATTGCATTTTCTGTAAGTAGTATATATTGCATTGGATAAAAAAAATTGGTTTAAACCACGCGAAACGATACAATCAGGAAGCTATAGTTGTGAAATTGCAGGAAATGCTCAATGGCTCAACACCGAGCCACGTTTCATAGAACAATCGAAATCCTTTTCAAGAAAATCCTTTCAGCATCTTCCACACGAAATGCTCTTAATATCTCCTGAGCTGATATGATTGGTTTTCTAGATTAAAAAAAGGACATGCACCGAGCATGAGCGTTCTTAGAAAGACTTCCATTGCTAGATTAAAAAATATTAAAATCGTATGAATGTTACAAAAACTAGGAGTGCAGATAAATATTTATTGAATAAATATAGATATTATTTTATGTACAAAAATTGTATGCAGTATTTAATATTCGAGTCACTTCCGCTTAATTTATTTTTTGAGCTGGCAAGTAAATTTTTGAAGTGACGCGAACAACTGTAAATACATGTATCTAAATGAATTAAAATTAAAATAATCGGACCTAATTTTAATCAAGCGTTGTGAAAATCCTTAATTGTGTTCTCAAAACATACAGAAGATGTCTCATAGCTAGTAACAAAAATTTGATGTGGATTTTTGTCTTTATAATGAGTCGAAAATATTCAAGCAACCATGACTGAATATCAATACTTATGGAGATATGCAATGACAAAGTTTGCACTTTTTTCAACATTTCTGATTTATTATTTGCACAGTTGAACTATTATTACAGTAACTTATACAGATTATGAAAAATATATTCGCTTTAATACAACTCAAATAAAATAATAAAAACCTTATTAAAAAAACTATTTTCTACTTTTGTTAGGTTTTTTATCATTTTATTTGACGTTTCTTGAAGCGAATGAACTTTTCATAATCGAAATAAGTTACTGTAATAATAGTTCAACTTTTTGCAAAAAATAAATCAGAATAATTTAAAAAAATGTACATTTTGATATTGCATATCTCCCTAACTAGGTTATGGTTGCTTGAACATTTAGATATGAGATACCATGTGTATAAAAATAATACAAAATAAATAATACATAGCGGTATTCCAAATATAATTTGAAGTGGGTAGGAATAAACGGAGTTAGCTACATTGGGATCCATTTTAAAGTTTACGGTTTGCCCTATCTCCCGCCTTGCTGCTCGGCGTACGCAAAACCCCACCAGAGCCGGGTCTGGTAGGGTTCGAGTCGTATTTGTAATAACAAGATAACGGGAATCGGGCGTCGCGCGAGATTTATTCAATTCAATTTGCCCCCCCGCGGCAGGGCGCGCCCGCGGGCCCCGAGCGCCGGGGTATATGGGCGTCACGCTGATATGAACACATCAGGCGAGGTGAGGTTAAGTGCTTTACTTTAACGTCGGTCGCCTTATCTTATTGCCCCGCCCAAGTCCGTTAAATGCCCGGATCACACTTTACTGCTCTGAGGTTATTTAACCAGAGTTTTATAAATAATTTGCATACGATTTAGACAGCGGCGTTCCGTTCAAAGTATGGTCACCCCCGCCGCTTGTTCATTCCGTCCTTGGCATTTCGATCGAGTAAAAGCATTAACATTTTTTTTTAAATAGAGTTGCAAACACGGAATACGTGTCGCATCAATATTCGGATTATTTTCAAATTAAGCTAAGCGCTTGTGCTATGAAAACAGGACTAACTTGCTAGTCTGGAGAGAGGTTCGAGCCCGCGACCTTTGGATCACGAGGCGAGTGTCCTAACCACAAGACCAACAAGCTACTCTACATTGCACGGAGATCGCGGAATCCGGAGAAATTACGCACTATCGAAATCTCCCGAACACTCTGATACAATATACAATCGACTGGAACATTCTAGAAGTGTAACCGCTATAAATGTCAAGAAAGTTCTTGAGGCATCGCGAAACCAACACGTTTTGTATAAAAAGGCGCGCAAGTAAGTCATTGTTTGACGTTTGACAGGTGTGACATTACCAGCGATAAACTGTAGTGAGAGTAGTGTAGCCAGCTAGTATACACCGAGTAACAGATGTCGACCTTTGTGTGAAATTGAGCGGAATATTTTCGAAAGTAATCGAAAAGTTTGATATCTAGGCACTTGCGTCTTGTAGGTAGAGATAGTAGAGAAGGCGCAACAATATTATGGTAGGTCGATCGCTTTATAAAATTACGCTGAATACGTTTAATGATATTTAATATGTACTTAGTAGTATACCAATGTATTCATATGTATAATAAAAAGTACATATAAATACATATTAAATCACGTAAGTGTTAATTCACAAATAACCTCAATTTGTCAACTACAAATTTAGTCTGTAATATGTTGTGTATAATTTTTTTATGCGTCCTTTGGAAGAAATATGAGTGAACAAAAATAATCGTGTAAGATAAACTATTACCTACTTAAATACGTTAGAATAAAATAAATATTTAAAAAATGAATGTTTTGTTTGTTGTTGATAATTCATAAATACTGTGCAAGAAAGAATAATCATTAGGTACCTACATAATACAAAACTTACAGACGAATAAAATTTAATAAAATAATCAATAATATATAATAAATAAAAAATAAAAATAATATAATAAATTATTGAGATCACTGGTTTCTAGCTAAAATTTGCATGTTCACTTGTTTATTTAAGAATAGAAATGTTATTAATATCAATCAAATCCACATAAATTCGTTTCCAACCTTATGTAACCTCTGAAAACTCATGTTCATAAAATTAGAACGAGAATCATCTATATAAAATAAAGCAGATATCTCGTGTTGTAGCAGCAGCGTAGATAATAATTAATCATGTTCACCAAACTAGGAAAATCCATTAGCCCCTTTATTATTTTAAATAACACTAGAATATCACAGTTTTTCCATAGATAGGTGTTAAAGAACGTTATTGCCTTAAATAATTATTAAGATTATTTAAAAGAACAAATGTCATATATTTTATGAATTTAATAATTAATCTTTGACTAACAGAACAAGCCACGAAGCTCGATTACTGTACTGAAATACATTTCAAAAACATCCAAGAGTAAGTATTTTACATAGGTGTATGTAATGTGACCTCACCGAGAATCGAATCCAAACCCTTGGTATGAGAAGCCAATGTCCTACTCACTAGGCTGCGACAGCCGCATATCTAATAGAAACAACGCTTTGTATAACCTCTAGAATATTAGCGCTAAGTTGGACAAGCAGTTCTTAGTAGGTACTACAAATAGTACTTATGATATTTTAAAACATTTTAATCAATATTTTTAGACTCGCATGCCCTGGTCCCTGACGCGCGCCTTAAACGCAAGCCGCCACTGGTTTTAATATTTCATGAAGTGTTCATAATTCAGATGAAACTAAAATGATTAAATTTAAAGACTCCGCACACACGCGGACGCGGGTTTGAACCGGGTTTTGGTGTGTGTTGTTTTTCTCGCCGAAATATTTCAATTCCCTCGTCGGATACTTTTATGTATATTTTTGGACTCTTAGAAACTAATTTATTCACGTTTGGTTGAAAAGTTTTTAACAAATGGCTGTTATTAAAGAAAGGTTTCGTTAGTATTTTAGAAATATGAATTATCTCGAAAATAGAATGAAAAAAACAACATTAAAGGGGAAAAATATTTTATATGATTTTTATTTTCTAGCATACTCTCGGTGCTAACGTAACGTGTAACGGTCAAAATGTCTACAAAAACACACCCGACTAACCTCAAATAACACCTTAATAAACTTTTAATTTTAAAATAATAAACTTTAAGTAATTAAATAAATTTTTAAATAAACAATGTTTTTAAGATTTTTCAGAATTAAGTTTTTTTAAATTTTTTTATTTATTAAATACAAATCATTATATATTTACATATTTGATACATAAAAATAAAATTTAGGTACATTATTTTTGTACCTCTCCAAAAAAAGACTAACTCTTGTGTCCGAAGAGGGAGTTTCACTTTTATATATATATATATATATATATTTTTTTTTTAGTACATAAATATATAAAGAAGAAATTAAGTTACATAATATGAGATAATTAATGCATAAAGTAAGTAAAGTAGATAGTACATACACTTATCTTGATAACAAAATCCTTTAATTATTATAATAATAATTTAGATCTGGAAATTTTTTTCAGCCCACGGAAAATCTTCAAAAATAAATTAATGTCTAACGTTAAGTGAAAACATAACAAGTATGTAATTTCAGAAATCTAATTTTTGCTGTTTAATTATTTTTTCTCTCGTTCTCATTTCATTATAAGGTCCACCATTCACTGCCACGTACAATACCTACACACTTAAACCCTCATCAAACACATTAAACTTTTTCTCACAAAAACATTAATAAGCATTGGCGCAAGATAAATTGCATGATATTTGGTTGTAGCACGTAAGAGGTGCATGTTGTTGATGATTTCTTGTTTAATGAAACAATCATTATATTTTGTATGTATATTGTGTGCTGTTTTTTTAAAAAATAAATAAATAAATAAATTAATTAACATAAATTAGAGAATCTTAAAAGATACAAAAACAAGGATACAGAAAGAATCTACATATCACATAAATATACTTAACTCCGAGATTCGTACTGATACTGGTAGGTTAATTAATTACGCCACCGTAACCCTGCCTGTATCATCGTCTGATTTTGTTTATTAGGCGTTGTGTGATTTAAAACGGGGGCAACTTGTAACATATAATTTCATTCTTCTATTAATGTATATTATAGATATCTCACAGAGACGAAACTGTATTTATTATGGGAAAGTAGGTATAGAAGTCATTTGGGTGTACATAGGACTTATGACCTATCTTTTTATGGTTGGCTTAAGTGATCACTTTACACAATTGTAACATTCACCATTTCCACCCATGATAGAATATACCATGCTTATTCAGCAAATTCAGCACTGTTCTGAAAGATTTGAACAAACTCAAAATATTCTGAATTGTAAATACTGGTAAAAAGGAATTTTACAAAACTTGGAAATAATATTTCCTGGCGTATCCTAGTGTAATGCAAGTATTCGGATGAATTTCATTACACAATAAAGTATATTGCTCTCAAAATTCCGTAAAAAATCAATATAGATTTTCTCATTAGCGACATCTGTGGGGATTTAGGGGAATGAAAATGGCTTTGTACAGGCCGCATGGAAAGGCGCTTACAACTCATATGTGAAAGCTTTCCACGCAATTTGGACATATATACAACTTCCAAAAAACGAATAAGCATGGTATATTCTATCATGGGTGGAAATGGCGAATGTTACAATTGTGTAAAGTGATCACTTAAGCCAACCATAAAAAGATAGGTCATAAGTCCTATGTACGCCCAAATGACTTCTATACCTACTTTCCCATAATTAATACAGTTTCGTCTCTGTGAGATATCTATAATATACATTAATTGATTAATAATGTCTCTGTGACATAAATCCAGCACTGTTCTGAAAGATTTGAACAAACTCAAAATATTCTGAATTCATTCTTCTAATTTAACTTAATGTGTGGATACTTTGTGGATGGAGCTGTCATGGAGGTCTGGATCCCTAATTAAAGAATGCCATCCTATGTAGAATAGCTACAGATATGTGTTTCCATAGCCCTAACGATCTATATAATTTATTTTTTATTTATTTATTTAAACGGTTTGAAATAAAATTTTACAATACAATATAGTTATTACTTATCTTAAATACGTACAGCTGTAGTTTCATAGTAATATTTAAGAGTTAAATAATATTGAGAATAAAGAGATTATAATAGGATTTTAACAGTGTGCATAGGAAATAAATGTACACATTATTTAAGAAATTTTGACATAATTTATGCGAGATTACTTTATTTACTCTTCGGTAATATTTTTGAAGAGGTTAGTTAAAGCAATTTCGTAAGATTAAATATTTTAGATTTGTCGTTAAAAATTTCTAGTTTTTTGTACGTGCTTCCATTTTTCAGAATTCTACAGAGCGTTGCTTCATATTCAGCATCGTTAATGTTATTGTTACAATAAAAGAGTATACAATAAAACAGAGGAGTACTACGGAAATAGATATAACGCTACCATTTAATTTTTTTGCATTTTTGCAAAAATTTTTGCAAAAATTTTCCAATTAAGTAATGTTAATATATACCTTAACAAGTCCAGTCCTTCTTGTTCTTTCTCTTTTAGTAGATCCGTGATCTGTGTGGACAACTGTTAGTTCTGGTCTTGTGAACAGGACTTCCAGCTTTCTCTTTATCATTTTGGCGGTCTCCCTGGCGGTCGGCGCCCCTCTCGAATCCCGCGCATCACGGTTCTGGAATGTCGTCTGGTCCATTCTCTCGATAAGATCCCTTCAGAAACGTCTTTTCTGCCTGCTCCATTGTGCAATACCTTCTACATCGTAGGTTTTAGGGATTTGATCATTGGGTCTTCATCTCGGTACTTCTGAGGAGTTTAGTTCTCACCGTGTCCGTTCTTGCTTCAATACCGTATGTCATGATCTTATGCGTGCAGAGATCCATGCTTGGAGTAAGCCTAAGAGATATAATTAAAAATGATTAAATAGGGTGCAGAACTAGAGCAGTGGATATGATGGATCGTGTAGGCATGTTGCAAGGCAGGATGCTACAATATGGACTACCAGAGTTCTGAAATGGAGACCTTGGGAAAATAGAAGAGGCATCGGAAGACCTCATAAGAGATGGGCCGACGATAAAATCGCTGTGGGGGGGAAGGAATGGCTACAATTAGCAAATAACAAGGAAGGATATGGAAGTGGCCTATATCCAGCAGTGGATAAAGGCTGAGGAAGAAGAAAAAGAAGAAGAAGATATACTATTATAAATAACATCTTGTTAAAATGTCCATAATTATACTTAAATATTTGACTTTTCTAAGACCACTAATGAGTTTAGGAATACACGACTAGTTTCGACAACTGCAGATGTTGTCATCAACGGATGATTATATAAACTAAAGCATAAGAGTAAAATTAATTATCTAAGGTAATGATAGAGGTGAGTGGAGTTATGTTTCGGGGGAGGGGGTTAGCGGGGTGGGGTTTGAGTTAACGGGAACAAAGGAAGGAGCGGTGAAGGATTTTGAAATATTATGTTATTATTTAAATTTTTTTGTATTTTTGAATTTTCGAGATAGTTCATTATTTGGCCTTTATATTTAACAGAATGTAGTACTTTAAGTGTCTGAGAATGGAAAGAGTGATTGGTGTTAATAATGTGGTTAGAAAATTCTGATGCAGTTTTCGAAACTCATTAGAGGTCTTCGACAAGTGATTTATTTACATATAA
The DNA here is from genome assembly GCA_016648135.1 of Agrypnia vestita. Lineage (NCBI taxonomy): Eukaryota > Metazoa > Arthropoda > Insecta > Trichoptera > Phryganeidae > Agrypnia > Agrypnia vestita. The sequence goes on along the minus strand of JADDOH010012586.1, from coordinate 22,626 downwards.
TTATAATATCATTCCACAAAGTTCACGCCAATTCAATAAATAATACAAAATGTCTATAATGCTTATAGATTAAAAATATTAATAATAACCTCTTATTACTTTCGTTGAGAAATTTATTGAGAACTAAAATATACAGTTATAATTAATCTAACGTAGAGATAACATAGTTTACGTTTTTCACCCGATTTAATGATATTTGCACACGTTTATTTGCATACTTTATAAAACAACTTGGCACCCACAATCCAATCCATAATGCAACTCAAATACTCCTCCAGGGACGCGCAGCTGCTGTTCCCGGTTCGTTGTTTGCGTCGGGAGAGACCCCGCTCCTGGCTTAACCCTGTTTGCCCAGGGCCGGCTCAGGTGCCGGAGTTGGCCCATTACCCTCCGCGGGGCCACCTTCCAGCCGGCGGGATTATCTTTTGCCGGGTTAAATAAAATAAGAAAAGACGGTTCGATAAATCAACGTAATTTATGCCTGGTTCAAAAAAAAGTTCAATCCGAAGCAATTCTAAATGTCTTCTAAACAATTGTTGTTTTTTGCGCGCGAGATGTGGTAAATCACCAATTTTTATTAATGGCTAACAGAAAAATACGCCGTTGGTAAAGCATATTCCATATTAAATTTATTTTAATTATTTGCCTTAGGCTCGGTTGCGCCAGCAGAAGTAAATTTGTTCGAGTAACATTGACCCGAGTAACTTTTTTTACCCTCAGCTCAGAGTAAACTCGATTTCGGGTTGCACAAACGTCTTTTTTACCGCTGTCAAACCAATCATAAGGCTAATAGGGTGCCAAGCGGAATAAACCTCAAATACGGCATTTGTCTATGGAATTTGATTTATTTCAGTTTTTCACCACTGGCAAGTACTTTTGCGGTTCAAAACCAGTTCAAACAAACCACTTTATTCTATGAAACAAATCAAACAAACGTCAAACCATCGCTAAAATAACGCGAAATTAAAAGATTCATTTTAATATTTACTAATTTCAATACGAAAATGACAGCGACAAAATTCAAATGACATGTACCTATGTGGATAAATGTCACATTTTCAAATAAGCTGTGAGAGAGGACGGCCATTTTTTTTTCCAACATTTTTACTTTTACCCACCTATCTTGGAGAGTAAAATAAAGTTACTCATGTATGTACTTCGGCGAGTAAAATAATTTTTACCATCGCTGGCGCAACCCGTTTTTAGTAAAAAAAGTAACTTGAGTAACTTTAAAATTACTCGAGTAACTTTTTTTACCTTTACTTCTGCTGGCGCAACCGAGCCTTAATGGTCGCCAAACACATTTTTCTGTCTTTTTTAAAATATGTACGCCCATTACAGGCCTTTACATAAAAAATATTACATTAAATTCAAAAAGTATATACATTAAACAATATCAGAAATAAGCAGTAAAATATAACTAACTAACTAACTAACTTACCATCACGCCGTTCCCCGTGGGGGTAGGCAGAGAGGATAGAGCGCCATACTCTTCTGTCCTGACATACAATATTCGCTTCATCTACATTCATACATCTTCGCGTGTTGAGGCTTCTAACATGACCATCTTCCAGTATCCGGTTAATCTGGTCATGCCGCGTCTTCCGTGGTCGCCCTCTCTTTCTGGCGCCGTCGACACTTGCATTATACATCTTTCTTACCATTCTTTCCTCATTCATTCGCTCAACATGCCCAAACCACCTGAGCGACCCTATTTTTAGTCTATGTATTATGCTACGATCAGCTTTACATTCATTCCTAATATCTTCATTCTTTACTCTTTCATACATGGATATTATTTACTCTATCATACGTAAAATATAAAATATATGAATATAATGTAGGTACATGTATAAGCAATAAAAGGTATAAGCAGTGAAAGAATCAGGAATAAGCATTAAAATATGAGTATAAAAATAAAAATAAAAATTAAAATTAAATGAAAATGTTGTAAATATAAATATGCGGAGGAAACGACGCTCTCGTAATGTCCTTTTGTGGTAAAACCTCATTCTCTTCCCCATTCTCCCTGTTGATCGTCATTTAAATGGGTGGAAAATATAATATATGTTATCTCTAGTTAAGTTAACATACCTTGCATAACATAACATAAATGACTTGCCAAATATATTAAGAAATAAGTGTCAATTATATGCTGATGATTTAAAAATTTATTCCACCATTCGTAGCCTGGAAGATAGTCATCTCCTACAAAGAGATCTGGACGAACTATCAAATTGGTGTAAAGCAAATAATATGTCACTTTATGCTAAGAAATGTTCATGTATTAGTTTCACTAAAAATATTAAAAAAATAGAATTTGTTTATAAACTGGGTGACGTTCCACTCGCTAAAGTCGATTCAATAAGGGATCTGGGCGTCATGCTAGATTCTAAACTCACTTTTAGAAACCACTTTGATAATATCACAAACAAGGCATATACTATGTTGGGATTTATCACCAGAATTACTCAAGACTTTAAAAATCCTCAAAGTCTAAAAATTCTCTATACATCACTAGTACGAAGTATATTGGAATATTCGTTAGTTATTTGGTCACCTTATTACACAACACATATTACGAGAACGAGAGAATGCAGAAAAAGTTTCTACGTATTTTGTCATACAAAGCTGGTCAACACGATAACCTTCACAGCTACGAAGATCGACTTGCCTTTTTCAAGATGCACAAACTTGAGTCCCGACGAAAAATATCCGATCTCATTGTGCTACATAAGATTCTCAGCGGAGCTATTGATTCTCTCTCTCTATCTGATATAAATTTGCATGTTAAACCCCGTATAAGAAACCCGGAGTTCTTCAGAACAAGTCAGCACACTAATAATGTCGGTTACTTTTCTCCCATTACAAGGTTGTGTCGCACATATAATTTGTATTGTGCTGACCCTAACATTGATGCTGATATTCTTGCAGACACGTTATCTTCGTTCAAAAACTCACTCATACACAACATCCATTTTCTAAACGACGACATGAACCTATAGATCCATTAAATACTAATCGCACTACACTCAAACACAAATATATAATATACATAAATGTACATGTAAAATATAATTAATTACAAAAATACATGTTACTAGCCGAAGACATAAATGTACATGTAAAATATAACAAATATATAATATACATAAATGTACATGTAAAATATAATTAATTACAAAAATACATGTTACTAGCCGAAGACATAAATGTACATGTAAAATATAATTAATTACAAAAATACATATAACTGCCGAAGACACTTGTAATTGGGATAATGGGCATTGTCTTCACTATAATGTTTATTATCTGAGTATCATGTATCCCGTTAGTGTCTCTAATAAATAAAAAAAAAAAAAAAAAAACCTTTTACCACGTTTATATTAGCTTCACCTGTTTGTCTGTTTGCCCGTTTGCATGTTGATCTGGACGGAAACTTCGAAATCGATATTTCACCCGCTTCATAATTTCAAATAGAACATTATGCACACATAACAAAATAAGAATCAATTATCAGATTCACTAATGAATCAAAGTATGAAATTGAAAAAAAAATGGTGCTAGTTACCTACCGAGGTGATTTTGTATGAAATTATATACTTCACAAGCGCGTTCAGGAAAAAAATAGTTGAAATTAGTTTTCGAGCTCACCAAAATATGGCTCTAGTCTCATACCAAAGTGATTTTGTACGCTGAGTAATATTAAAACTAAAAAGTGGAAAATTATAAAACGTGAAAAAATATAGTTTTGTTAAAAAATCTTGTATGAAAATGTACCAAAGAGTAAAAAATTAATTTTCGGACGAAAAATTTTTGTTTTAATTTTCGCTTTCTTTGAATCTTTAACAATATTGTAAGCACCCACCATTTATTTGGAGAGGAAAGCAAACATTTTGTGTCCGATAATTTATTTTTAACATACTTAGTACATTTAAAGATTAGCGTTTTAAAGAATTTTATTTTACTATTTTGAGGGTGTCGGAATCACTCATCGATAGGTGAAATATCAAACTACTACATTCAAATGAAGAATTTTTTACACGGATTAGGTGGAAATATAAATAATAAATTAAATACTGATAAAAGAAGCTAGAGTGAGTAGTGTAAAGATGGTTTCAACGGAAATATTGAGATGAGAGGAGAAGAATTGGTGAAAGTAAATTCGTTTAGCAAATTGCATAATACCCGAGTTCAAATTTATTTTAATTTCTAAACATTCAAAATTATTCATTCAATTACCTTTACGCGTGACGGGATGGAGAAGTTTAATGGTACACGAATGAAAATAATGATTATTTTCCGTGATGTATTTCGTGAATTCAGAAAAGTTATTACTAGTAAGATAACGATGCTCTTTTGATTTTGGAGTTCTACAAATTTACCTCGGAAACAGTTGATATTTGAGACGCGTTTCGCTTCATGAGGACACTATCGATTTAACAACTTAATTGAACAACTTGCATTTATATCAATCTTTATTTAAAGTAAAAGACAGCTATATAATTTGTGTGCATTAAATGTAAAGATTCAACAATCAATTCAATTCAAACAAATATTATTGTTTATTCGAAAAAGAAAGACAAATTTGAAAAGAAAGAAGGTTTTCTATATATGTTTAAAAGACTAAAAATACACTAAAGATATTCAATACGTATTAAATTTTAATAAACGTAGCATTTTCAAAATGATTATGTTCTTCGAAATCTTTTGTCTATTATAGAAAAATTTTTCCGTAGAATTTATTACAAATTGGTAATGCTCGATGACTGCACTAATTTTTTTTTGGATATTGTTCCCTTTGCAAAAGCAAAGGATTTTTCAGGAAACAGCCATTAAATTTATAGGAAACATGATTGAAGGGATGGATAAATAAAATTTATACATACATAAGAAATATGTTTATATAGATTTCATTAAGACATGTACGTATAAATTTCATATTAGGACTTCGTAGGATACATAAAATAATTCATAACACTCGTCATTTGTGGGGTATAAAAATATTCCACAAATGTTGTGTGTTATTTATGATAGTTAAATATAAAAAGGTGTTTTTAAAATATCGAGTTCTGGCAAAATTTGCACATTTCACTTCATAATCAATAAAGACGTTTTACGGAAACATCTTCAGCGGTAATTACGGCCAATTTCTCCCTGCCAGAAATTAAAATTAATGGTTAAACCAAAATAAATATGTCATACCTGCGCGACAAATGATTCCTGTACGTTTCCGGAGCGATATCATCTTGTCACCTTCTCGGGGCGAATGATAAATCACCGAACGTGTCATATTAATCGGAGATGGATACAACCTGACAAATGGTACATTTACCCAGAAGTAGAGTCTCTCAATCAGGGGGCGTAAATTGACAGGTGACAATATTAAATTATCCCCATCCCTCAGGGGTAGCTTCAACTGATTTTTGTGTGTTTTCTTCTTTTCGCCCCTCCGCTGTCTCTGTCTGCTATATCGCGAGTTCTGTCTAACTTCGTTAGCGTTCCCCTTTATTCCCCTCCAGGCCTCTCTTCTCTTATTCAATTCGCGATTTATCTTAGCGAAACATTAGTTAAGAAGTACTACTCCCACTCCCGTTGTCCCAGATGTTTTTGGAGACTATATATCTCTATTAAGTGGCAAAGTATATTCCTCCCCTTGATGTAGGCCTTACGTAAGTCAACCTTTGGTGACGGAGGTAGACGTAATAACACCATATTTTCATTACCGAAGTTAACGAGATTTTTTTCGCACGTAACGGGTATTTGGAAAATTAATGTTAGGCTTATTTTTCTATTACGAATTACAATAATTTATGACCGAACTACAATAATTAATTAATAAAATAAAATAACAAATGGAAAATTGCAAAATAATTACCTTAAGGTGTAACTATGATTGAAATGATTATAAAGTTGATTATGCTGATTCACGGATTGTTAAAAAATATGTTATATTACCTGAGAAATTTGTAGGAAATGGCGAGACTGAAAAATTCAATGATGCACAGTGTGTTATAGTACCAACATTGATTAATAAAATTAAACGTATATAATTCGGAGAAAAATTTAAATCCCAAAAATCATCCTGGATTAGAAATGTGGGCAAAATTGGTGTACTCACTCAAAATATAAATGTTTTTTTTAATAGATATGCGAACACGGAATACGTGTCGCATCAATATTATTACAATTCTATTTTTAAAATTCTAAAGGCTCGTGCTAAGAAAATAGGCTTAACTTGCTGGTGTCCTGGAATGGACCGAACCGCCGACCTCTGAATCATTAGGCGAGAGTCATAACCACCACACAAACAGGCATCTATTTATTTCTTAGCTATTCTTATTCTTTTCCAATCGTTGTCGTCATCATCATCACTGACGGCTCACTTTTTATAAACCACTATTTTCTTAAATTGTCAACATTTTTCGGGGCCAACTGTTGAAAGCAAATACTACAAAAAGTATTTAAACTTTTATTTACTACACAAAGTCACTGGACACCAATTTAATTGGAGCACTGTTCTTAAATAATCACAAAAGTTTTCTAGAATCTGCACTGCACTTTTTACCTCATTTCGTAATTCGCACTTATTATCACCCCTGAATCTCTCTCTCTCATATTAATAACTCTCGTATACTGATGCACGTTACTTAAATCGCTCAGGTTCGCACCAGAAAACTTCTCGCTCGTCAGTAGGTACTTTCTTGATTTACTATCGGTGAAATTACCTACCAACACACGCCGCATACATGTGGATTTCTATGGCCCGTTGTTAGCTCTGACACAACCGGTCGATCCCTTTTTATAGATAACGTCGCATTCTCGATGTTTCCAGAAAACGGTGGATCGTACGAGAGATTAATATAGTGCGTCATTCCTTCTGATTCTATCATCTCGCGAAAATATCATCCCGTGAATAGCAAGATTACCAAAGACTGAGTTGGAAAAAAAACTTCGTATCTGCAATAAAATAACGACCTATTTAAAAGGGATTGAAGTTAACGAACAGAACAGTAAAAACACGACAAAAAATAAGGATTTTCTAATAAGACAATATTAATTCAACCATTTAATAATATTATGTGACCGTTTCCTCCGTTTGTCTATTCCCTAACCCTTAAGTAACACAACCCAACCTAAAGTAATAGATATTAGTTACTGAGGAATTCACTTAGGAGACAGTTTTAACATCGCTGTCACAATTAAATAAATTCTTCACTTTAGTTCCTAATAGTTCTGGAACCGATATGCAAGATGAACGGTTCAACCTTTAAAGCATTGCTCCTCAAAGCAGGGGCCGCGGCCTCCAAGGGATCTCTGAAGCTTTTGTCGGGGGTCGCGAAGTATTCCGTTAAATATTTTTTGTCATTAATATTTGTAAATTATTTTATTTTTAATAAAGCTAGATTTAAAACTAGGTATAAAGCTAAATTTTTAATAAAGTTATAGGCACCACTTACTTTATTTCCCGCAGTCACCTTCTTTACAATACCTTCTATAATATAAATGATGACAGTATTAAAAAATTTAAGAATAAGTGATTTTAGAGAACAAAATATTGTGAAAGGTTGAAAAAAATGATCCAATTTTAATGTATACATTGAGATTAAAAGATTTTCAATAAAATAAAAGTACAAAATTGTACAATCCGTCATTTTAGCTGAAACGACCGTCAGAGCGAATGACGTCACGCCTCTGTACCCATCACCGTGTCTTTGAACTGTTGTCATAGACACAAAGCAATGTTTACGAATGCTTGACGTCACGTAGACGAAATGACAGCTGCGGGCGTTTTTGCGCGAAATTAAAAATAGAGAAAATGCAATTATTTGGTAAAAACTTAGTTTATTACTGAAATAATGTTATTTTCGGTAGTATTAAACGTGTACGTATATTGTAGCAGACTATTTCAAAATCTGTCATCATGCCTGTTATCATTTTAATCTGTTTCATATTTATGAGAGATTAAATATCAAAAAATACATTAAAATATTTTTTTTGGCGTAACTATTATACATAAAAAATTCGTTTTATAATAATTGTTTACGGAATACATTGCTAACCATTTTTCATTAAGAATATATTTTGAAAATTTCAAGATGGCGAAGTTATCTTCTGTTGTGCAAATGTCATTCTCCGCGACGCGTGCAGCTGGTGGAGATAATAATGTCGTCAGGGTTGTACAGAAATGAAAAATTTAAAATTTTCTTTTTAAATGACATTATGTCTTCAATGTACCACGTATGTATACCAATGTATCGCGAAAAATAGTTTATATTTATGCAAATGAGATCAATTTGAAAATAATGACATTTTTTCCCTAAAATAATGGATGTCAAAAATTCATAATTAGTGAACGGTGAATTTTTCCAAAAACATAGTAGATAATCTGAAAAAGGAAAATATTCAACTAATTTTTTAAAAATTCCGCATTTAGAAGTGGTTTAATGTTATCTACTGTTGATTAAAGATTTCGTTACTCTAGAAACTTGAGTAATGATATATAAAATAATAACTTAACTCACATAGAAACAATACAGTATTTTACCCAATTTAATTATCAGTGAATGGTACCCACCGCTTACCCAGGACCGCTCTAAGAGCAAAAAAAGAGCGAAACCAAATTTAATGATCATTTGAAAAAGAAAGTTTCCAGGAAAACGCCGAAGAAAATAATTATGGCCGGCGCCACACTACGCGGAATATCCGCCACGTCTCTTTTGTCGCGGAACGCCGCTACGTTTCTTTCCATACAATTTGCGCTTATCAAATACACTACGCGGATGATGGGTCGATCAATTTGCTTTCCCGATTTGACGCGACGGAAAAGATGCAGCGGAAGATACGCGCAGTGTGCCTAAAAATTCACTTTTCACGCTGTAATCTAGCTAATTTTTGAAATTTTTGAAAAAGTTCTTAAAATATTTTGAGTGATGACTCAACATATTTTAAGAACTTCAAGCTATAAGATTAACCAAAAATAACGCCGAAAATCAAGTGGTATAACACCTTAATACTAAATATATATTAAATTTAGATATATATCAAATCTATATATCTTTTAAAATTATAGCAAGTCTCGTGCAACATTAAAAAATTCTGCAACATTGAAAAACATATTTGAAAACTTTTATTTTCTAATTTGATTGAAAGAAACTGCAATATTTTCAATGATTTCTTCTTATTTCATATTAAATGACTTTTTCTAGTCGACCCATTGTTGGCTTGGACAAAATCCAGAAGATGTTTGTAAATGTTCCTCCTTCCTCACTCATCGTATGACTAATCTTTTTTAAAATTATTTAAACAGATTGGCTTAAATTATTTTAAATTAGCTCCTTACGTAAACTACTTTACATGTTTGAATACTTTTACATGTTTCAATTTCAGTTTTACATTAGATAGATTTTTTTTCTGGCGGCACATACATTAAAAAACTACAACTATTCTCTTCTTTAAAGATTTTTGTATTAATTATTTCTTTAAATAAATTTTAAATAATTTTATATTTAATGACACTATTTTTGGTAAGTGTTCATCAAAAATGCACCTCGATACAGGTATCATTGTAAAGGGAATTATGCATTTTGATATTTTCTATATGGTTCTTTTAAACTTATTAAAAACACGATTTATTTACATATTATAAGTCTAATACTAGAACCGAAGATACGTGCGACGTAACATTTTAAGTTCGCGTTTGCTTTGAGTCAATTCAAGGTCGGGAACCAGTCGGCAGTGACGTAAGCGCTTTTGTAAGAGAGAAAATAGAAAGGATAAGTGTAGACGAAAGGATGGAGAGAAGTGTATCTCAGAGTGTACGGCGCCGGTGAAGTCGGCGATAATGAATGCGCATTCGGATCGTGACGGAAGCGATCGTGACTTATACCGCCGGCTGGGTAGCGAAACACAGAGCCGAACAAACAGGGCTCTCTCACAAAGAAGGCGAGGGATGTTTGCTTCGTATCCCGAGGCACTCGGAGTACTGCCGAGTGTTTGATCAAAGTCGTCTTAAGTCCTGTCCAAACGCCGTAAATCGAAAGAAAACTTTCCAACAACGACGATCCACCGCGACAAAAGTCCAGAAACAGCCCCTAAGCGAGTCGCGCAAGAACAGTCGAGAACGCGGAAGGTTTCGCGAGGTGCCCGAGTTGGGGGATGTTTCCGTGGCGGGACGGCGCGGTGTTTGGCCCCCTTCCGAGCCACTTCTGGAGGCAGTGTCGAGGGTGAGCGGAAAGTCGCGAGACCCGAAGCCCGAGCCCCTCCACACTGGCACGCGCGCGTCCGTACGCTGGCCTGTAGCTACCCTCCACACGCGCCCCTAGGCTGCCCACCCTGGAGTGCCGTGGATTATTGGATCGATTACCGCGAGCCGATTGGTTTTGAGCCGGCCCGACCAGTTTACGAAGCCCGAGTGTCAATTCGTAAAAGTGTTCCGTGAAAGGAGTAATCGGTGTACGCTGAAGTAATTTATTTTATTTTTATGCGCTTTGAAGAAAAGTGTATTTTTAAGTTCATTTATTTCCACCGGGGGCGTGCAGTGAGAACAAGAAGCGTAACTTTTTCCTAAGCATATACTTTGAAAAGAAACCGAAATGAGAGATAAATCTCGTAATATTCCCATCACAATAATTGACACATAATTCAAATTTTAATATTTTGTCAGATAAATATTTAACTAAAATTTTTTTCTTCCAAATATTTGTTTAAATAATAGTTATGCTTCTTTTTCTCACTGCACGCCGCTGAACATATGTTTACAAAAATGTACGCAGTCATCGAGATTTACCATTTTATAATGTACTTAATTCTATAAATAGAATAGAATTAAAAAACGGTCGCTCAGATGTTGAGCGAATGAACGAGGAAAGAATGGTAAGAACGTTATATAATGCAAGTATATACAATACCCGGAAGACGTGGCATGACCAGATTAACCAGATACTGGAAGATGGTCCCGTTAGAAGCCTCAACAACCGAGGCAAGCTTGCATGCGAAGATGTATGAATGTAAATGGAGCGAGAGTTGTATATCAGGACAGAAGAGTGTGGCGCTCTATCCTCTCTGCCTATCCCCGCGGAGAAACGGCATGATGGTAAGTAAATAAATAATTTATAGAAAATATTTAATGCTAGGGATAGATATATAATATCTAGAATTCAGTACATTTTGAATAAGTTATCTTTTGTGACTGCATTTATTGGATATTGTTACCTTTGCTTTTGTACCCCACATATTAGGGGTTACACCACCCTGGGAGCATTAAATGAAGGCAGGCTAGCCGCAAACCCGTGAAATAATAACAATTAATAATGACGCTTGCGTGTAACTGAGCCGCGCGACGATTGACGTGTCACACTCGGGAACCTGGGCCTCGTTGGCGGCTAGTCGTCATCGTCAGTTTTGCTGTTGTAATTCCAGCCTGGTTCCGAAAAATTACGTATAGGTACACATTCTAAATTAGGATAATTAATTTTAATGAATTTTTAACATTCCATAGAAGTCAATGTACGGATGGCCAAAAATTTTACAAAAAATAAATCGGAAATACTGTAGAAAAATGCAAACTTTAAGCCGCTTATTTCCGAAACTGTTAATATTTCACCCAAAATGTAAGGGATATTTTCTATTCAAAATTCAATAAAGGAGACTCTCCAAAATGCACACCCTGCATATATTATAGTATTTGATTTTAAATGTCAAATATAGTTTTTTTTATATATAAAGCAGTATGAATTTTATTTCACTCTAAATATTTTTCTTTCTATCTATATATATATATATTTTTTTTATATATATTAATTTTACAACGATAAGTACAATAAGTTTATGAAAATTATCCCCTGGTTAGTGCGTTTGCTAAGTTATATTTAAAATTTAAATTGTGTCGGATGTATATCATTTAGATAGGCTCGTGTGACTGGCCACCAGGTGCCTGTACATTTTAATTAAGCAATCCATTGTGTTGAGTGGAAGATACTTCGTATCTCCCCGCTGAAACATGATAATATGATGGGTTATGATGTCTTTGCTGCTTTTAATTACCAGATTGTGATCATAAAACTGATATTTTTCTAATTGATATAAATTAACTTTGTTAAAACCACTTATTTATTGAAAAAATACAACATGTTTTATATTATCATTTTCCATATATAACTTTTTAATATTTTGATCTATACTTCGATTTTTAAATATTATTTTTGTTATCCTGACGAAGAAGCTATTGGCTTCGAAACATGTTGAATTTTTTCAATAAATAAGTGGTCTTAACAAAGTTAATTTATATCAATTATAATTATCTTACCACAAAATAAATTTGCTACATTTGAAGAAGATGATATTTTTCTGATTAATTAATTCATTAATGTATGAAATGTATTTAATAATGCATTGTCATCGACAATGCATTATTAAATACATTTCAGCACATTCCATAAAGGATTTAAAAATGAAGGACATTGTGACAAGTAAGACAAGGTTTTGAGAAAGGCAGATTTACTTTGCTTTTGAAATCTGTGCAAAGTTGAATCACCGCCTAGCTAACTGCACATCACACTTAAACCAGCCATTTTGAAGATAATCGTTAATAATTCCTACAAAGTTAACGTTAATTTTATGAATAATGTAAAATATTTTGCTATGTGATATTCGTCGCTAACTTATAAAAAAAATATAGATATAAATGTTATAAAAAATATTAATTACTCGCCACTATTGATCAGTTATCGAATGAATTATGCGCCTGAAAGAGCTACACGAATACCTACACTATTCGATTGCAACAACACTAGAACCAATTCACAATTTAACTCTCTTGTACCCAGACTGCACAGGCTAGGTAACTCCTATGCGCATATCTCTGATATTTTTAATTCCAGTTTAGCACAATATAAAGACTCGCTAATAAAAGATCTAAATCCTGCCATCCTGAATTCTTAATGCACTCACAAACAAATTATTATATCTATTTATTTATATGAATTATGTCTAATCCAACCGAAATATGTCAATTTTCTGTATTTAGTATAATTATAAGTCCACGTATACTTACTCGTGTTTTCAATTTTTATATTATTCATCTGTTTTATTATATATTATATTTTTACTCTTTTATGTTTTCAAATCTTTCCATCATTTATGTGTTTTATTAAATTATATCTCTACTCTTCTATGTGTTATGTTTTCAACTGCTTCTATTATTCACACGTTTTATTGTATTATATCTCTACTCTTTTATGATCTCATGTTTTCAAATTTTTCTATTATTAATGTGTTTTATATTGTATTATATCTTATTTTTTGTCTATTTCTACACTGATGTATAATTCTATTTCTATAATTTACACAAATAATATGTTGTTGTGTTAATATTATGTATAAATGCATTGTGGGTAAAAGGCGGTTTAGCCGTGTGTATTAAATAAATAAATTCAATTCAGTTTACGAAAATAACGTTTATTTGACTTTGCAAAATGATCCTCTCAACGTAGAGAATTGTATATAACCTGGAGCTATTTTAACTGGATCAATATTCAGCGTGTGCCGAAAGGGTTAAGCACGCACGTGCCGCTCTAAACAGGATTTCGAGCACTCTGGCGAACGGAACTATAAACACTGTTTATTTGTTCCGTTCGCCAAAATATTCCTTTTACGCCGGCATACAAATAACAAAAAAAAACATATACCACAGTATCACTGCATAAGGAAGTGCATAACATAAATTCCATGCCTATACTCTCACACAACTCGCGTGCGTTGATCAAATCCAATTCAACCGAAATTTGTTCATCAAGTTGAAAATGCGTCACGTTAGTATAATGATACTGTCACGGGTCGCGGCTGTAGGAGGTATATGAAAATAATTGAAAGTTTAATTTATTACCAAAAAAGTCACCAGACACGAGTTAAATCGGAGTACTGTTCTTAATTTTACGGTCAAAAAATGTTTGTAGAATATTTTACGTACTCACTATAACATTGTTTCTTAATTCGCACTATTTCACACTGTATTTATTGCTTCGATCTCTTTCTAGTAAACTCTGTTCAATATTCGCACTTAGTAAATCTTCTTGCCCTCCAACAGGTAATTCTTTTAGGTAGACCAAGGTTAGAATTAGAGACTATCTTGGGAACTACTTTGAGCTGAAGAAGCCACATACGGTAGATGGATGTTCAAAACTTGTAGAGTTCCATGATGAGACACGTTCCATCTGATTGTGCTACTAGATATCTTTATATTGGTGTGGTGGGGGTGTTTTTACGGGAACAGTAAAAGGAATCCATACACTCACTTCGACGGCTGGATACCTCTTCTAAATTATATAAATTACAATATATAAATCATTAAAATTTCGAAAAATCCAAAATTATTCTATAATTATTATTTTTTTTTTACGAAAATTTGTAAGATCGTTTTTATGGTTGCCACGAGTCTGCCTGCAAAGTTTCAGCTCGATTTGATCACGGGAAAAGGGTTAAAAATCGATCCAAAATTTTTTTCGGCTGACAAGCAGACAGGCCGACAAGCACACAAGCAGACAAGCAGACGCTACGAGTTAAAAGAAAGGGAGTAAAAAGCGGTGTACCTAAAAGCGTGTTACGACTGAAATGCGCTTGTGACATTCGAAATATGCGCGAAACTTCTCGAAGCGGAAGGTATTCAAATAATTTTTATGTCCTGTTCGTCCTCTTCATGCATGGGTATAGGATAGGAAAGAAGGAACAGGACAAGATATTTATACAATTTTAATATTAAGAGAACTGGCGCCAACTTTGATTACTACCAACGGCGCCGGCGGCCCGATAACGTCACGGAATATTTAAAATTTGAATGACTCCGTCAGTAGGTATAATAGGTACTTTACTACAAATTTCGAAAATTTATGACAATTGGTTCATAGATGACAGCACACTTCGGTTTTTTGGGAAGAAATCAAACAATAAAGAGATATTTTTAGAGATTTTTGACATAGATATTTGTCTAGACATGTTTCATTTTCAGTCAATCAAATATTACATGATGGTAAACTTAATTTACAAAGAAACTTTACTCCCTTTCTTTTACTCGTAGCGTCTGCTTGCTTGCTTGTCTGTCGAAAAAACTTTGGATTGATTTTTAACACCTTTCCCGTGATCCAATCGAGCTGAAACTTTGCAGATAGACTCGTGGCGACGATAAAAATGATCTAACAAATTTTCGTTTTAAAAAAATTAATAATTATAGTTTAATTTTGGATTTTTCGAAATCTTTTATTACTCCCTTTCGTAGCTTCGCCCGACTCGAGCCCAGCTGTTTACTACGCAGACTTCGCGTTCAGTGAAGTTGAAACAGACGAGCTTGGACCAGAGGCGAGTTGGGAATTTTCTTTGTTTCTGCTTTATTTTTCTTTTAAACATAGTAGTTGCATCCAAGAATTTAATCACAATAAATAAGTAATATTTCTATTTTTCCCTCACAGCGAAATGCACGTGAAGATGCAATATCCATACAATTTATTTTATTCTCCGTCTAGCGATGTTGAATAAATTGCACATTTTAAATGAACATCTTTAGAATAAATTTAGCTCTACTCGTCTCCTCATGTCGGAGATAATATAAAATCTTTGAAGTGTGAAGAACAAAGTTTAATTTATAAAATAGAATTTTGCTCTTTTGCAAGGGTACAGTTTATGAATGGCATCATTCTTCAGATATTCTCTGTTGTGTGTGTCGGGACCGGTTGTCAACTTCTTCTTTTTCTTTTGGTGCCCTATCCATTCAACGGACGTTGGCTATCATGTTGTCTATTAGTTTCTATATATTCCGTTTGACAGATTGAGAAGTACCAACATAAAAGAGACCCTTGGAATTAAGTCGTTTCTTCTACTTATAGAAAAGAATTTCAATACACAACTTGTTAATTCTGTGGAAATTTGTAGGAAGGTCCCTGTAATATTTAATATTCATGTGTTTTTAATTTGTACTAAGTATTTTGTTTCCCGTAAAAAAAATTAATAAAATTATTATTAAGCCTCACAAGGACTTAAGTGATCGCTTAAGCCTGCTCATACAGATCATGAGACCTGGGCCACCCAATATAGACTTCTCTACATGTTTCATATAAATAGCTTCGTCTCTGTGAGACTTCTATAATTTATCTTAATTAATAATCATTCCTCTGCGTTAAAATTATCCGAAAATAATAATAATTAAAGTAAATTGAATGAATTAGGATAGTAGAACGAAAAAAAATACATAAGAAACGTCGAAATGATTCTAGTAGGTCGAACGATCAATGACGGAATGGCGGAAATAAGACGTGTACCTGGCCTCTAATGGGATTGACTCCCTGAGGTGGTGATTACCATAGATTTTTATATGAGAAGCAAATGAACAGCTAAAAAAGAATATTCATAGATTGTGAAGCACAATATGAACCACTCAGAGTTGGATGACAACTGGTGATGACCTGTTTAAATAGTGCTTGCAACTGTTCGGTTTGAGAATTCTTTGATTTTGTACATGTACAGGATTAACAAAATTAGTCCACAGTAATTTATAGATAGATTCCTGCTTAAAGTATGGGTCCAGAATGTTTCAGTAACGATGTTCTTACGTCAATACTAATGGAGATAAGCTTCTTCTAATTTTGCATTTTTCTCAATATTTTTTTATACTTTGAATTATCATTAGTGCAACTTAGGTAAATCGAAAATTCAAAATTCATCCGCCTTAATAAAAGTCAAATAAAATTATTAAAACAGTAATTAGAACCAGATTTTTTCGCTAGGCTTTAATAATTTTATTGACTTGTGTTCAAGCGAAAGAATTTTTAATTTTACGTATACTAGAAAGAAAGTCGAAAGTTTTACACAAATTGAGTAGGAAATATTGAGAAAAAAATGCAAACTTTGAAGTCGCCTATCTCCGTAACTGTTGATTGGAGAATATTTTTTCTAGGACAGTTTCGATTCATAATTTAGGCTAGGATCTACCTGTAAAGTTTTGTGGAGCAGCTCTTTTACACCCTGTGTTTGAGAACATATTTTCTCCTTTGGCGCTGGCTTTGGAGACAGATGGGCCTCCTCATATTTCATATTACAAACTTAGACAACCTGCCGCGAATTTCTACACCTCGTAACAATGCCGCCCAGGCAATGTGTTGTAATAATAATCATTCCTTTGTTGTTTCTTATTCCATATACTATATAGTTCTCTTTAATCATTTAGCTACCATATATTTATTTAATTTATTATACGGTACAAAATACCATTAACAAAAATAGGACATACTACTATTTAACTCTAACTTCATAACTAACTAACTAACCAGCACGCCATTTCCCCATAGGGGTAGGCAGAGAGGATTGAACGCCGCAATCTTCTATCCTAGCACACTACTTTTGCTTCAGCCACATTCATACATATTCTCATACAAGTTCTACGGTTGTTGGGGCTTTTAACAGTGTGATGAATCACCTGTTTCTATAGATTTTTTTTTTTATTTTATTATTTTTATTTTGAACTCTAAGATGATTTAAATGCTACGCGGGGAAAAATTGAGCTAAACTGGCCGTAGTATTGGAGCTACAAAAATTTGGGAATGATGAAACGCTAGTATTGGGAGGGAGTTAGTAGCGATTGATCGGATATAGGTTACGAGCAGTTAATATTCAATTCTTATAAAACATATTAATCTGGTGGTAAAGCCGCGTTTGGTACAAATGGTTGACGATCGGCGCGGTCCGAGCGGTCCACATGTGCTTCCCAAAAAAAATACTGAACACGGCTTTCGTAGATTTAGGTCGCGTTTATTGCAGTTTAAGCCGTTAAAAAACCGATTAACGTCTACTCTAAGGTGACGATGATATTGACAGTTCCACGAGGTTTCTGAATTATGGCCTTTTTTGCTGTGGTTTTGAAACCGCTTAAATGTCATTAATCGTGATCTCGAGTGGATCCCCGTGCAACAGAGAGGCAGAATATTGAGCAAAACTAAGGAAGGCAGGTCTAATCGGGGGATCGCGCGAGGAAAACGCCCATAAATAATTTATAAGAATTGGCCGTGAAGCACGGATAAAACGTACACTATGTACCAGAGGGGTGACCTTAACTGAGCGGATAATGATTTATTTTCGTTTCGCGGGAATCGGATAACGTAGGCAGATAGGAAAGTTAACTATAATTCCATTATATTTATCTGTAGACTAACGCTCTGTCGAGAAGCGAATAGTGATTCATTTTCGTTTCGCGGGAGTCGGATAACGTAGGCAGATAGGAAATTTAACTATAATTCCATTATATTTATCTGTAGACTGACGCTCTATCGAGGAGCGAATAATGATTCATTTTCGTTTCGCGGGAGTCGAATAACGTAGGCGGGTAGAGAAGTTAACTATAATTCTATTATATTTATCTGTAGACTAACGCTCTTCAGGCTTTTACAACAGATAGGTAATTGTGCAATGACGGTATATACAGTTAGGAAAGAGATAACGATAACGTGTAAGCATATTAATGGCACGACAAGAAAATAATATACTCGAATATAGATACAATATATTAACTATGTAATCACTACAAACCTGTCCGACGTTAGCGTAGTTTCAACAGGACGGGTAACGTGTATACGATTGGCTATTCTAGCTCAGATTTCGCCGGGTTTGGTAGTAATAACCACAAAACATAATTGGAACAAGTGTATCTAGATAAGAATATTGTAAATAAAATAATATGAATTTGCGGCCCATATACACATGAAATAAAAGGATAAAGCGTATGGGGATCTTATAGATGGATGGATAAATGAAACAAATATATATAGGAGTAAATGCAAGTAAAAAGCAAGCATATAAGTACCAAAAACATAGGAGAACATAGTGTGATAGAAATTCGAAGACGGGAGGAACAATAATGTGAAGTGGAACGGATATAGCAAGAGCATGTAATAATGATAAACGTACAAATACAGACAACTACTTGAGACCGATTCGACAGATACTAGCAATCTTTCAACACACCTCTAAGAACATGGTGAGCGGTATATAGTTATCAGCGGAGGCGTCCAGTGCCTTGGCAATAAATGAGCACTGAATTAATCCGACGCCTTGCCTGCGGCACTGGAGGTTTATTTACTTATTTGTTTTATTTGTTTTCATTTATTGGGTTTCTTACAGCCATATAATTAATCAATCTTTGAAGAAAAGACAATAATTGATGCACAGAGTTTTGGGCCAATTACGCGAAAACACATACATACAATCGATAAAAGAATAATAAAAACATGTCCAATAGTGGGTTGTGTGAGTGTGTATCTGTGTGTTTATTTATTTGTTTATTTATTTTGTTTTGGGAAAAAAATTAAAAGCAAAACGATCTTAAAAATCTTCCACTGAATTTAAAAATTTAATTTAACTTACATTAATAGTTTATTGTGTTATAGCGAATAGTACTCTTCCAGTATTATATTGTTCGAGAATATTCACTGTCTATGTAACATAGTTACTTTGTGGATCAATCTTACTGCCAATAAAAATAATAATAAATGGTTACAAATTATGTTTAAATTCCGCAACGGAGGGAGCTAATACGTCCCTGTGCGCGGAGAGTCGCGGCCAAAAGACAGGATTCATTGGGGACCCACGAGAAAAGATCGCCCAAAATTAATTTAAAATTAGGTATAGTGCCTTTGGATGATTGTTATATCTAGGTATGCAGTGTGCACGTGGTGAATATATGGAAATTGATCCCATGATATAGCGGCCAAGAAACGTTAAATTTCCGATAAAGACGAGTGAAAATACGGGAGAACGGGACATGATAATGGTAGATAATGAAGAAACATCAACTATGATTAGGGGAGTACCCGATAGATTGTGGTTACGGTTGATCAAACGACAATATAGACTGAACTTAGAAATTAAATATTAAAAATTAATTATCGCGCTTGTGAAGTGAGTTCAAACCGTCTGAAGCCACCAAGTCCGTCCCAAAACGGGCACAGGGATGGAGATAGAGACGGCAACAGGAGGTGGGATCAACTGACATATCCGAGTGGAGATATGGTTTTTTTTTGCCAAATTGAATCTTAGGAACAAAGAATTTGGTTTCAAGGAAAGTAGGATATTGAAAATCCTGGAAACACACGACTTAGGACCTTTGGCTGCTAGGGGGGGTTTAAAATGTCAAGACACAGCAGAAATCAGGCAGTGGGTGTGAAGCGTCTACGGGACGTGAAATCCGCGTCGGTTGTTTTTTTGAGTGAAAGTTGCCGTCGACTTGGAGTGTCCAGTGGATATAGTGAAAATTATAGTTTGATTTCAAGTGAAAGTTGTGTACGGGTAAATATACTCTTCGACATTGTTGGTTGCTCACGTTAAAAGAAAAGGGGGGTACGGGTTTGATTTTATTTTATAAAGGGTAATTAATTTGGCATATTAGAACTTCGGAAATTACTGCGCTTTATTAAGTTGATTAGTCCGGCATATATAGAACTGATATTTGCAGATCTCCGGAAACTAGCTGTGCGTTATAAAGATACCTATTTTATGCTAAACACGCGGGAAATTGTTAATAAATCTTGTAAAAATACCTATCTTATGCTAAATACGCGAGGTCCTGTTAAAAGGGTTTTAACTCAGAGTACGGGATTGATTTTATTTTATAAAGGTAATTAATCTGGCATATCGGAACTTCGGAAATCACTATGTTCTATAAAGTTAATTATTTTTGTCGTCTTACTAGGTTCACAGAATAATATTCGCAGAATTTCAGGAAACGGTAGAGTTCAAATTTAGTTAAATTTTCGTTTTACTAAGTATAGTATTGGCGGATCTCTGGAAACTAGCTGTGCGTTATAAAGATACCTATTTTATGCTAAACACGCGGGAAGTTGTTAAAAGATAAGGGAGTTGTTACTAACAGATTCGATTTTAAATAAGTCTTATAAAATACCTATCTTTGCTAAATACGCGAGGTCTCATTTTAATTTTTACATTTGTAAGGCATATAATATTTCGTTATATGAAATGTTTCGATTAGACCGGGTTTATTTTAGTTATCGAAAGAATATTTAGTTTATTTTAATATTTTTTTTTGTTTATGGTTAATAGTAAGAGTCCGTTAAAATTATAGCGAATAAATTCTGGGATTAAAAATACGTCTAGTGAAAAATATATAGCTGATCTCGCGGGGTATCAGGTTCAGCCCATAATAATCTAGATTTTCATTTCGTTTAAAAGTATATAAAATAATCTCGTGGGGGTCGGGGTTTATTTACGGTTTACAGAAGTGCAAGTTTCACTATTTTATAAAGTATATAAAATTGCTTCTGTTCGGCCCGGGTTATCTTATATTATGTAGGAAAACATAGGTCCCGCGCTATTAAAACATATAAAAACGTTTCATGTGGCCGGGATTATTACGCGCGTTGGGGAAAGTCTAAAAGGTAAAAATGTGTTTATTTTGGTTCGGGTTATTTTATATTTTATGAAAGATATTTGCCTCGCGGACTTAAACTATGAAAAAATGTTTCAATTAGTTCTGGTTATACTTTAGGAGTGATGTAAACTTCGCGGTTGTATAATTTGGGTTACTTTGTATTATACGAAAACGTAAATCTCGCGTATAAAAACGCGTATAAAAAGGAACGTATATCATGTATTCAAACATATAAAAACTTCTAGTACATTGTTTCGATAGACCGGGGTTGTATTATACTTATAAAGATGTTGTAGGGCCTCGTTATATTGAAAATATATATAAACCGCCTGGGGCCGGGTCTCCTTATTTATAAACTATATAAGATTTCGTTACATTTAGTTATATAAAATGCTATCGTTCGGGAATTCGCGTTTCATTTTAAGCATATATAAATATAGGGTCCCGTTTTAAACAATGTTAGTGTTTCGTTTAGAATTCGCGCCTTCATTTAGTAAATATGAAACATGTAGATTTCAATTGGAACTATTTTAAAATGTTTCGTTTAGAAATTCGCGTCTTGTATTATAAATGTGAAAATTATAGTATTCGTTTTGAGCTAAAACGTGTGAACATAGAAACACTACAGCTTTGACCGCTATTTTGTTTACTATGCCTAGGACATTCTTGCGGTGTATTAGGCTTGATGGTAAAATTTAAACTCTTACTTTGTTTAAAATATACGTAGTGTCTCCGCCTAGATTGGCTTCACGATATACCTTATGAAATTTGTAAGTTCCGTTGTCCTAAAATTATATAAAATTACCTTCGTTTAGATCGGGTTATATCATATTCCTCGTGGAACGCGTAAACCTCGTTGTCCTGAAACTAAATAAGGGTGTTTCATCTAGACCGGGTTCACTTTACATTTTAGGAAGAATATAAGTCCCGCGTCTTTCACTACATAAAATGGATTTGGTAAGATTGGGGTTGTTTATACTTGTAGAAATTACAGAATCCCGTTATTCCTAAACTATATTAAAATGATAAATTATATTAAAATGATTTAAACTATATTAAAATTTGCCGGAGAGTGGATATCAAATATTCGAGATGATAATAAAATTATTTTTTTTTTTTTTTTTATTTATTTGTTTACGCCCATTAGGCTTTTACATAAAGAGTATAAAATAAATTTCAAAAGCACATACATTAAAAGTTTCAGG
>JADDOH010012585.1:0-83319 GCA_016648135.1 Agrypnia vestita | reverse complement strand
TTCGATTTAAAATCCCTTCATTATTGTGCCGGTTGAGTAATGCAACGCAGCAGTCAACGCGCGTTTGTTGATTTGCTTCACTCAATTCGTGAGTTACCCACCTTTCAAGCTTTTTCACCTTACCAATTTGCTTCAAGTGGATTAAAACAGTTTTATCACTAACACCGCAGCCTGCAGCTACCTCGGATGTGGTTTGCGATGGATCCGCTTCCACAATAGCCTTCAATTCTTCATTATCAACTTTGGTCTCCGGCCGTCCACGGGGCTTGTTCTGCAGGTCGAAATTTCCAGAACGAAACCGTTGGAACCAAAAACGCACTGTGTTTTCTTTTGCGGCACCGTCGCCATACACATCATTAATCCTTCGAGCCGTTTCTGCAGCACTGGTGCCACGGTGGAACTCGTACTCGTAAACAACGCGATATTTCAAGTTTTTCATTTTGTAAACTGAGTGACGCAAAGAAAAAAACAATTGAGGAAAAAACAAATGAATTATAATTTTCAAAACACAAATACATGAGTAAATAGTTGTATAAATTTGGATTTGGAATTCCTAACCAATGAGAAGATATTTGAGATCAAATTTGCCAGTACGGAAAAACGCCAATTTCGTATGTAAGGACCTAATAATAAAATATAGTGGAATAAAACAATGTGTTTCAACTCAATATACAAAATAATCATGGAATTCTACAAAGCTTCACCAAAAACCTTTGAACAGTTTTTATATTTCATGATGTCAAATTATAACATGATGAAACCAGGATCTTGGCGAGAAAATATAGTTGGTGCCTTCGAGAAGTGATGTTGGCATCGCATTCCAGTATAGTGTACCTTGGACTGCGATACAGCATTGGAGAAGTTCCATAGAGGCCGGCATTAAAAATACTACCATGTACTTTGTAGAATTATTATTATTGCTATTACTAATAATTTGTAGAAAAACAGTTTATTCTCGTCCCTGAGAAGAAACGAGAAAGAGCGAGAGTTTACCTTATTATAAATAAAGTGAATCATTCGAAAAATGATCGGAATTGCTGTAAATATCACCAAATATAATCAAATAATTGAATAAAGGCTTGATAAAATCAGTGCAATGTCCAGAGAATGAAATCTTTCTTTGGCAAAAAAAACTAACAAAAATATGATTTTTATACGAGACCACAATAATTAAAATCCAATAAATATGTTTTATTGTTATAGGACCTGGGCATTATAAATGTGAAAATAGCTATATTTAATATACTATGTGTTATCGGAGGCTTCTCAGGTAAAATGTGTAATAGAACTGTGTTAAACACTCAAAGCGCCCTTGAGGCAAGTATTCGCGAAAACGGCGCTATATAAATTATCCAAATATTATTATAATTATTAAAGGGCTCATAGCTGAGAAAAAATGTATATGATCGTTGTGTGGCTATCATTGTAGATACCAACGGAAAGAGATATTGAGTAAAATATATATTCCATGCACGAGTGATTTGAATTTGATTTGAATTCGATTTTTTTTCCGAAACACTTTTGAAAAGTGTTTTTATTTAGATTGTACTTAATTTTTGATCATTATGTAAATATTACATAACTACTACATTTACAAATTAGACACACATGTATAAATAGTCATAAGCAGACAATTCACCTCAATATTTTAATATCGTCATATTCATCTCCTTGTCCTAATAAGGGATCTTTTATTATTTTAGAGAAATACAGTAAAGTACGAGTATATAAGATCTTAATCCTTCGTTAGTTGCAATGTATTTCTCATGTATATTTAATTTTTTATTTATTTATACATAGAATGGATTTGTTTAATAAAAATTAAAATAAATAATATATAATAATAATGCAGCAATAATAATAATGCTCACTGATATTTATCTCGAAACGTGTTAAAGAAAATATTTAACAACCATCCAAAGTCAATGAATTTTCAGATTCATTGAGAATAATACTGCTTTATTTTAGGTGAGACAAGCGGTGGGTTAAATCGAATACATTGAAAAAAATATATCACTATATATTAGGTTAAGCAGGTTAAGTGTCTGCTGAACCTAATAATAATATTTATTAAAATTTAATTTATTTTAAATTTAATTTATTAAAAATATATATATCAATCTACTAGAGAGTACCAAATTATGTAACATATGTACCTATTATTATTATTATGTGCACATTAGGCTCTATTTATTATATTTTCTAGAGTTGTGTTTATAATATTATATATTAATATATACGAGTGTATAATCTTATATAGGTATATCGGGTATAAAAGCAAAAGCAATAAAAAAAATGTACTGAATTCTAGATTTTATATAAAATCTCGAATTTAGTATATTATATAATCTTCAATTACTGCATTCAATTTTTTTTTGGATATTGCTGCCTTTGTTTTTATACGCTACATTTGATTTATACGATTTAAATAACTACGTACGTAAATAAGATTGTGAAAAGAAATAGAATTTGATTGATTTATTTGACAGATGAAATTTAAGTAATAAATTTGACAGTTTAATTAAACTTGATTAAAGTGGATCGAATTTGACAGACGAAATCGACGTTTATCGTAGAGAAAGTTAAACAGCCTTTTCAAATGAATCTATAAAAAAGAAATAAATAAACATTAAAATGTATTTTAATTTGTCAAGATCAAAAAGATTTCTTCGAGAAAACATTTTATAAGTATAATTGGTTAATATTTTGATGTTTTAAATTTATTGTGACGTATGAAAAAAGGGAGAAAATAATTGTTAAAATGAACAACTTAAAATCCTGACAGATAAATTATGAACCCACATAATTAATTTACTAATTATAAAATGTAGTTCGCGTCTCGGCTGGCCGGCCGAAATCGCCGCGCCCGGCGGCGCCAGCGGCAACACTATACTGCAGGTCTGCGCAAGTATTCCACCAGCGAGCTTTTAATAATATTAATACATTTCGTGTTGGAATACATTTTGCGGAGATGTTGTTCCCATTGCCTATATTCCGGGAGTATCGAGGCGAAACGATGCCATCTCTCCGGACATCCTGCGATAGCGTTGTGATCGGACGGCCTGTATGGATATAGTGGCACGAAATATGGATGAATTAATTTTTAAATTCTTTAATCGAGACGTTCTACGATTTTATTAGACCGGTGCTTAAAAGAACACGTTAAATTTTGGTTGTGCGTACGTGATTACATATTTATATGTTTATAGTTACAGATACGTACTTAATTTGAAATTTTTGCGAGGAATCGCGGTAAAAATACACAATTGAAATGAATACTAATATTTTCCTTACCTACCCACACGTCAACACCGTTCTGTTGATGTTCCATCTTCCGGTTCCCGCTGGCGCCGGTTCGATATCACAAATAAAACTTTTCAACCGACATAAAAATACAAAGATATCAACTCACGAGCACCGACGAAACCCAATTTCTCGCTTCAGTCACTATAACAATAACCATAATATTTTCATCACATTTTCTTTACATTTTCCGAACAACCTGACGGGACGTTATCTTCGCGCGACCGTCCGGCCCGGGGCGCCGAAGACGCAGCGCGCTGTTAAATGAGCATTCATCGTTTTTAACGCAACCAACCATCGAAGAACGTCACTTATCCGGGGTTTACGGCGGATGACGCGAACTGTTTACACGGATGGTGGAGCGGTCTGATGAGACGATACCGAGAGATGCCGGCAGTTTCCCGGTCCAGCGCTGGCTGGGACTATCGCTCGGCGAGTGCGAGACGGGGATCCCGGCTGTGGGCGGCTGCTGCCTCCGAGGGGCGGAGAGGGGGGAGGCCCGTGCGCCGATGTTATCCGAACAGAGTTCTAATGTTTTCCTTTCGCGATGTACAAAAGTTTAATAGAAAACATTTGTCCGAAACTACTCATTCACCTTCTCGAGATTGAATACACAAGCAATATTATAAAATCTTTCAATATTTACACCCACAAAATACATACGCTATCTGCTACAGTATACAAAATTTGTATTTGAGAGTCATTGAAAGAAATTAATTTCGAGGAATTTCAATGGCCGGCAATAATTTTTAATTAAACTTTTTTCAAAAACGCTTTTCTTATAAATGGATTAATTTTGAATTATTATTTTATTTTTCCTAACATTTATACTATTCGCGTAGGAAAATACTTTTGAATTACATTAATGAGATCGAGGTTACCGGTTCTTGATTACGATTGGAATTTTATACATTAAGTTATTATATTTTTTCTGATAGGATAATATTATTTTGACTTTAGCCTCTACTTTTCTGTGCACTGGGATGGAAAATTTTCGTATAATATTTTTATATTTCCCTACAGAATGTGCAGCCGCTCCAAAACTGGTCTTATTCAAACGATCTAAAGCATAAAACCGAGCGATTAAAAATAGATTTTATTCAAACAGGATTCATATTAGAATTGTATCGGTATAAGAGAACCCGAAAATCGGCCGTATTCTGAAATAAGCAATATTTCTATTTCTTTATCTCGAGTTATTGTATACCATTGTAATACCATCAATTTTGACGTTTTACGTTTATTTATGCCTATTTCAGAATACGGCCGAATATATTTTTTTAAAATAATTCAATTTTTCTGATTTCTTCTGTTTTGAAATTATCTATTCACGCACGCTTAATGTATCGGAATGCTTATTTGTATCGGCGCATATTTTTCAGAAATCCTCTCAATTTTACTGCGCAACCTACTGATACTAAATACGCGATCTAAATATTGTTATAGGCAGGGGCAGATTTGTGGTGCTGGATGAGGGACCCGAAGCGCATACTATATGGGGGTCCGTTATCTGGAGACACGAGAACGTTTTACAGCGACACTATACCTTTTTAAATTTAAAAAATTATAAAATATTTTCTTGTAATTTTCCAGTTCAGCACTAGGTGCTCGGTTCAGAGGTTAAGTCCCAATCCTCGCTGGCTTTATTCAACGGCTAGAGATATTAAATATATAATAAATTTTGTAGTAATTACTTACGTATCAAGGAACCGTTGAATAATGTAGCCTACGGTTAAAAGACGTCCGAAGCTATTGCCACTGCTCCTCGCAATGGCGTATTTCCTGCCCAAATTATTCGAAGGCAGTGAATGTTTACATTGCCGCTTTATATTATTTTTTCGCATTTGACTTATGAAATTGTAAGAAATAAATACATTTAATAAATTATCTATAATATGGACTTGTAGAATTGTTTGTCTCTTGAATCCCATATAACTCTCTCACTCGCGTAAAGTTGTAAAAATCCGTCCAATCCGTTTGCACACCGACACCTGTCCTGTGACTCCCGTTACGAGGAGAGCGCCGGCAGCGGCAACAGCGGGAGCTGCTCAGCGCGAGTGACGCGCTTACGTCAACATCCATGCTCGCCGCCAAGAAAGTAGGCTATGTGTAAATACCGCTTAAATTACATTTAACTTAGTAGATTGTGATCGAAGCTTTGCCTCACAATCGCGGCGCTATAGGTCAACCGCCGAGAGGTTCCGTATGACTCGTGTGAAAAAATATATTTCCCTATTCCTCTATTAGCTCCGTATGAAAGAAGAAGAGAGATCGCACCCCTAGAACGACACCGCCGCAATATAAATTGTCGCGTTCTGAGTAAATCTCGCTGGAAGTTTTAAATTTTTATTTTATTTTTTGTTTCGACATAAATTAAAACTTAATCGAACTAGACCGCCCGGATAATGTAGGTCCTACACATAAAACATGGGATATATTTTTACAAATTACCTAATTATTATATAAACATCGTAAATTTTAGATTTTCACGAATTCGAAAGCGTAAAAAAGTGCGATTAAAAACCTTCTAAACATTTTACTCGATATTTTAAAAAGTTCAAAACTAACCACGCGCGAACGCTTTATCCACAGTGCCGCCTTATTCTGAAGTGGTAAAATCAGCCATTATAAAAATAACAACTTAATTAATATTAAATTTTTTCATCATCGTCATCACTCTCGGCACTACAACCTTCGGTGGGTCTCGGCCTCCTCGAGAGTCTTTCTCCACTCATCTCGGCTTAGTGCCAGCTATCTCCAGTTCCGAAGCTTCGAGACAGAGATGTGTTTGAGGACGCGGTCACTCCGTCTTAATTTTGTTTTTCCTAAGCTCCTTCGCCCTATTGGCCTCGAGTTCAGCGGAGACTTCGGTGTTTAATGCTCCATTTTATTTATTTAACTAGTCTGGTGAATCGAGTGCATTTTTCTGCTTCGCGAAGTAGTGCCGGGGCGGTATTATTAAAAAGTGCGCGCATATGAATATCTGTCGATATTCTTGTAGATATTCTATCATCATTCGCAAAGTCGCTCCTACACACCATCCATTTTCTCAACTGTAACCAGAATCTAGAGAACACATTAAAGCAATTATTTATTTACATATTCTTACATGATACATCATACTATATTGTGAAACACTAAATATATGTACATACGCATGTTGCTAGTGCAAACCTAAGACACTTGTAATTGGGATAGTAGGCTGAGTTTTAATTAAAGATGTAGGTATGTATTTTGTACCCAGTATTCTGTTAGTGTCTAGATAATGATCCGAAGTGGCGCAGGCGCCGTCCGCGGGCTGTCCGCGGGCCACGCCCCCGGCACGCCCCGCCGCCCCCTGCCTCGTTACCGGACCTCCCTCTCGAGCCATTGTTCTGTGCTGGTCACGTGGTTGGTGGCCCGCTGCACATGCACGCCGCGTCATTAGCTCCGATTCATGACACGCACAAATCAAAACGCGGATCGGCGCACTAAAAGTGGACCCAGATTCGTTCTTAAACTCGGAGATTGTTAGCGATTCGTTTATCCCCCTTTGCGAAGTGTATCTTTTGACGCTCGAAAAGAAACGAGACGATTAAAGGTGCGAAGGTTTTAGTTAACTTTATTGACAATGAGGATAATTATTTCGCTCCTACTTCCGAGGGGATTTTGTAGATTTACCGCAAAACTTGGATTATTGAAATACAAAGATATATTTTAGTAGTACCTATTTGAAATACTAAATAATTAAATATTAAACAAATTTATGTACCGTTATATTTTAACTAGCCGTAAAATTGTGAAAAATCACGTGACGTAATAATAATAAATATCCACCCTTTGCGTGTAATCCGAGCCGCGGTCTGATTGACGCACTCGGGCGCCCGGGCCTCGTAGTGGCTAGTCATCGACAGTGTTATTGTTATAATTCCAGCGAGTTACGGACAGATGGACATTCCAAATTAGAAGAGACGACAATTAAAAATATTTGCAAAAAAGTTGTCAGTGCTCGACTATACAGTCCTATGAATAAAAAATCAACAATTATCAAAAGACAAAATTATCTATTTGGTGGATGATAATAAATCGTTAAAAATGCTAGTGTTACATTTATAAAATTTGAGTTCGGGAATGCAATTGTTCATTAAATAAAATATGATAAATAAAGCTTTTAGCAAGTTACGAGCTCCCATCTGTAATGAATAAATTCTCCTAAAAATTTGTATATGGGACAGTGAGAAATGAATCAACCCAAATAATTAATATTTAATACACTCATATGTTTTCTTGTGTAATGATAATAGAACTACTTCCAAGTTATTCCGCTTTGCATCTGTATTTATTTTAGTTAAACTTCAGTAGTCGCCACTTCACGCCCAACACCATCCCTAATGACTGCTGAGATCTGTCCTGAATAATTCCCACCATCGGAAGAAAAACTCAAAAAGATGTTATAGGTATTATCAGATTTTGCTGAGTTTTATTTTCAAAGTGTTCTTCATTTTTGTTGAATATGTAGGCGAAGGCTTAGGCGTCAGGTGGCAACCGGCCGTTAAAACACTTGCCAAACCAAAATCTCTTTGTACGGACAGCCTAAGGCAGAAGATCCTGGCGCCTTCACACAAGGGGGCCCAACCCTGAATGAAGCAGGATAGGAGGGAAAGGAGAAGAAGAATAAAAAAATGTAAATATATTTTACAGTCAATACAATTATGGAATGCTTCGGATAGAAAATAACCGCCTCTATTCTTATTCGTTTACGTTATGATAACAATAATGTCTTGAACGCTATTATACTCGTTCAACATTATACACTTTTTGTATTTCAATGTTTCATAGACTATGTTACTTCTAAGTGAGTTTAATAATCATTTATATTTTACTACGATTCGAGAGTAACAGAATCTCTCGTTGACAAGTGAAGTATTAAACTGATGTCGATGAGAGATTCAGTTACTCTCGAGACTTAAGTAACTACGAGTAGTATAATATATAATGTTTATTAAACTTACGTAGAGATAACACAGTTGATGTTTCAGTGTTTTTAGGTCGATGCATGTAAGAGTAAACAAAATATTATCAATTAAATTTAACTACTAGAATTTACTAAAATTTTTTCTAATATTTGCGAGTAATCAAAAACTTCAGCAATAATATTTAAAAATAATTTTTCAAATAATTTATAAAAACAAAAAACAAAAGAGTATTCATTTTGTTATTTTATCATATATAAAATACCCTGACGATGGAAAGGTTTTTCCGAAACATATGGGGGTAATTAATCAAAAAATATTTTAAAAGAAATCGTTCTTTCAGAGTGTCATTTTTGGGAAAATTCCTTTCAGGCTTTTTACGTTTTCATTTTTCAAAATGAAAAATGATAACAACGACGTCTATCATTTTATTAAGAAAATACCTGGTGTACCATGTACATTATATGAAATAAGTAGGTACTAATTCTTTCATAAAAGTTGCTAGAAATCAGTTTGTTTTATGCATATTTATTAATGTCTTTATCAAGCATCTAAATATTAAATTAATGCCAAAATTTCAGCTACATATATATAAAATATAAATATTCATATATGTGGGGTATAAAAGCTAAGGCAGCAATATCCAAAAATTAAAAAAATGTTTTGAATGCGCCGCCAAGGACTACTAATTTAAAATGTACTGAATTCTAGATTTAATGTATCTATGCCTTCCAAAATCATGTTTTCTATAAATTTATAGGCTATGTTTCCTATAAAATCTCAAATTCGGTATATCATAAATTAGTAATCCTCAATGAGTGCATTAAATTTTTTTTTGGATATTGTTGCCTTTTCTTTTATACCTCACATATGAAAGATTGATTTCTATGTATGCCTCATAGAATCTTTACACCGACATAAATAAACACTTCATATGTCTTGGGATATTATAACGATACTGTTATCTTGAGCGCAGACATTTGCGTCCTTTGCGGAACATATAGTAGACTCTAAGTAGGAGGCCTGTTTGTTGATGACTTGTTGACGTTAAAGATGAGGCCTCATTGTTGGTAACTTGGTGAAGTTAATCTACATGTTTACTTAAAATATGATACAGATTTTTTTTTTACTAAAGTGTCATAGTTTTTAATGCACATATCTATAAAATAACTATTCAGATACGGTTTACACATCAATGATCCCTAAGTAAACTAGGACATCTACCAAAAATGCATTTTTACCTTTTTGTACCAATAAATAGAAAATACTCTTCTCCACAAAACAATTATATTAATGTTAATCTTAATATCGACTAAATAAATATATGTATAGTACACCTAACTGATTAATATGTTTTCGTTTAGATATCTACGTAGCAAGTAAAGACATTATTTTGAAATACGTATATTAATGTATTCCGTATTTATAAAAATATTTTGAGCGTATGATATATATATATATACATTTGAGTGAGGAGAGCATGGTTAAGAAAATATTTGAGGCGAGTTTAAGGCAACAGGAATAATCCTGCAAACCAAACAGTATAGAACGGCTCTGTTACAAGCTTCAACAACCGAAGTGATTGATGAGAATAAGTATGATAGTGGATAAGGCGAGAGTGCCAGGACATAAGAGTATGTTGATTTATCCTCTGCCTACCCATGCGATGAAGCGGCATGATGGTAAGTAAATTAAAATCTTATGCTAGACAATAATTAAAGTAAAATAAAATGATAATAAGTATGAAAGTGGACGAGGCGAGAGTGCCAGGACATAAGAGTATGTTGATTTATCCTCTGCCTACCCATGCGATGAAGCGGCGTGATGGTATGTAAATTAAAATCTTATGCTAGACAATAATTAAACTAAAATAAAATGATAATAAGTATGAAAGTGGACGAGGCGAGAGTGCCAGGACATAAGAGTATGTTGATTTATCCTCTGCCTACCCATGCGATGAAGCGGCGTGATGGTAAGTAAATTAAAATCTTATGCTAGACAAAAGTAATTTTTAATGAGATTTGTGTTAGTCTAGAATAATATTTAAATGATTAATTTAGATATGGTAAACATGCATGCAATATAAAATAGCCGCAGGTCTTATTTTTTGGGCATTAATTATTACTATTTTTTAATTTTTTTTTGGCAGTAAGATTTATTCTTATAATAACGGCTTTATATAAATATTCTTGCACATACACTGCCCTACTGGAAGAGCACTGTCTGCTATAACACAGTAAAGTACTAGTGTAGCAGGCAGGGCATCAAATTTAGAGTTTAATTTGCTGCCAAGACCCTCAGCAACATGGTCATAGTATATTTTTGTAAGTACTATGCCACCTGTAAATGTGCAAATTTTTTTTATTATAACCTGGATTATCTGGTTCAAGTGATCACTTTACACAATGCAAAGTTGACAATATCCACACATTATCAATATTTTATCTATCTTATATAAAATATTTGATGAAACTAGGCTTTAGCCATCTTTGGTCGAAAATTTGTAAAACCCATGATATAGTATCTATAGATGTCGTCGCTGATAAAGATATCCTTAAAAGACTTCCGTACATGTTTCTTATATAATTAGCTTCGTCTCTGTGAGACTTTTATAATTTATCTTAATTAATGATTATCCCTCTGTGGACAGAATCCAGTAATTGTGTTTTTAGAACATAGATACACATATAAATATATTGTTATCATATTAATTTAAATGATTTACAGATATTTTTTGCGTTCTAGGAATTTTTATTTATTTTTTGTACTGGTAACGGTCGACAGTAGGTAATTCTGTTATTCTCTTCAAAGACAAATTACCATCGATCATAAACAAAACGTCATTTTCAATTAATCAAGAAGCGGAATTAATTTTCGACCTAAATTTCTCCCCCGGGGTATCAGATTGCTCCGCCCCACCCCCCACCGCCGCACCGTGGCGAATGTGTCGTCCCACATTCCGGGCGGGAAGATGACCCGGAACACGGGAACGTGAATGACGCTAGAGGGACTGCGACTGCCGCTAAACTAATGGTTTTTCTTGTATTAGAATAGCTTACCATCAACTGAAGTTATATTGCGCAACAACTTAAATTTTTCATAGGTATAAATGCACAATTTAAGTGTTATTTCTTCCTCTTATAATAGAGGTAGGTATATGTATATTTAGTATAAGCATGTTAAGAAAATAAAGATATTTTGTTAATAGATATGTACATATATATTTTTTAATATGAAATAAATTATCCATCCATCTTCAGCGTTACAACCCTTGGTGGGTCCTAGCTGCCTCCAAGAAAGTCCTCCATGCTGCTCTGTCACTGGCTGCCATTTTCCAGTTTTGCTGCCCCAGGGTCCAACAGTCCGCAACGACACCGTCTAACCACCGCAGTTTTGGTCTTCTGACACTTCTTCTACCCATACCCTTTTTGGGGGCTCCAGATCATCCGTACGGTGTAGATGTCTCAGCCAGCGCAATCTGTTAATCTTAACGAACTTGACTACGCTGACGTCCTGGTAAAGGTCGTATTATCGATTGATATCACAGTTAATTTGAATATGCGCACACGTCGAGTTATGCTTTTCTCCCTACTACAATTTCGAAAGGTCCAGTTCCTCTTACCATCATGCGAAAAAATAAAATGATTAGAGCCTTTCCACATTAATATGTGCTTTTAATATTTGGATAAATAGATAGATCCAAATAGATTTCAGCACGACTTTTTTACGAGTTGTTCTTTTATGAAAAGGGCATAATATACCTCGATTTTAACCTAGTTATTAAGCGGTGATTTGGAAAAAGGAAAATTATTTGAAAGAGGTAGGTACCTAATCTAGAACAAACCTAACCTAACCCAATCTAGAAAATCGTGCTTGCGCAAAGGTTGTATCTATTATATAACTCACGTAACATTATACGAGTATGTATGTGATTCACTGGATTTCAAAAGCATTTGCCTGTTCGCGTCATTTGTATAATGAATCGAGGAACGTATTCGAGAATTCCTACAAAAATCATTTTTCATTCACGAAAATAACAAAAAAGTTCAGGATTCACTTAAAGTCATTCTTTACCCAAAACAAAATCCCGAAATGAGTTTCTGGGGTTTTTTGTGGTGTCGGGGGTAGGTCTCGGTGTCCGAGATTCTCCGCTTAATGATGCGCCAATGACAGAACGGAATTTCTGATAGAACGGGGGCTCCGGTAGCCGGCCACGGTCTCGGGTCGTGTGATCACCTTTTTAATTTTGTTTTTTACCCATTTATGAATAGAACCCCGGGAGTTAATAAAAAAACCGCCAAGGAAAGCGACTTCATACAATAGTAATCATTCCCAGCTCCATTGTTGCCCTCCTCGCACTGCCCGCTACCTTATTATGCCTCATTGGTGTTGATTCATCTCATTTGGGTTATTTCCTTCCTGCATTGTGGTGATTTATAGCTTATAGCCTTAATTGAAAAATACTCATTAAAATACACAATTATCGTACATTTTTTGCGAATGCATATTTATGATACATTTTAACAAGCAAATACATAATAATTGTTTCAGAGATGCTGTTTATACAATACATATTTCACATTCAAAACGCATCAGAGCGTTAATGGTACAGAAATTTAAATCAACTTTTCCACAATGACCCCAAACCTACGCAGCTCCATATACCTAACTACAACAAAATACCAAACGAGACAACTATGTATCAATTTAGAAAACAACTAACAAAATGTCTGATAGAATAAGATAAACAGCAGTTTAAATTTTTTTTATAAATTTAAAATAAAACATTATTTAATAACTTGCCATTTCTCAAGAAAAAATCATCAAATAATGCTAAAAAATAAAATGTACGTTGAAACGTTTTTAAAAAGATAAACTTTGCAACATATAGTCAGGAACGAAGGCAACTCATTAGAGAACATATATTTCGTACAATAAACTATATCCTTTCATTCTTATTATTAAAATTATACTTTATTTTAAGTAACATGTTCAAAATTTATTGTATGTAAACATTGCTTATTTAAATTAATTTAAAACGCCCATTAGGTATATTTAACAGTGAAATAAAAGATACTTCGAGTTATTTAAGAAGATTTTTATACTTACGAAAATCAGGAAAGTACCATGGTTTTAATATTGGCAATGTGTTATATTTTGTTTGAAGATAATAATAAGTTACTTACTAATGATAATTAATTTTAACATGTATGCATTTCGTTATGATATTTTTGCTTATAGATACATATACCTATACGAAAAAATCCTGGTAATCAGAAATAGAGAAAAAGACCGGGGTGTTTCAAGTTCCTGAGGTTATTCAATCCGGTTATATTAAAAAGATGACAGATACGAACAGAGGAATCACAGCTGGTATACTAAATGTCATATTTAACGTGTGTTGAAATGTAGAAATCCTGCCTTGCGGGCTCGAAAGAGTTGGCCGAACTGTAAGGATAGTTCGCAGGGGTTAATAATAAATATATGAATGCAAGTACATTATTTGGAAATAATGTCCACTCACCTCAGCATTCAAGAATCAAAAGATATGTCAGTCACAAAGGCATGAATGAAAGAATGTGTGACATTATGTCGTACTAATGTTATCAATGAGTTAAGATTGTTCAGAAAAACTAAAACATTCGACTTTTTTGAAACCCAGACGCAATAAACTGAATTACGCAATGCAAGCGAAATGTGAACAGCGAATTGACTTGATACAGGTTTTAAAACTTTTCCAATAAAAATAAATAAAATTAACCGGAATGTAAATAATAATACGAAACAGTTTCAAGAGCCTCGTTGTTAGAAATATGAAATGTATTTGATATTATTTATCTATTCATAATTTAGTCTGTAACGCTGGAGCGGGGCGCGGATTGGGAAATGCCCGGCGCGGTCGCAGTAGCGCTCCGAGCGCACAGTGGTCCAGCTTTGTACATTATTTCTCACGGTAACATTTTCATAGTCTTGTACCAGACGTTTTTTACATCACCACCATTAACCGTTCTACAGTCGGCCCATCACCCGCTGCTGTAGTGTCTCTACCTCAGCATTTGAATTCCACTTACTCTTACATTTTGTTCAAGATCGCATTAACTTTTACAGAATACTAATTAATCAACTATTGGAGACCTTCGCATCGTGGCAATGGATCTAAATACTCATATTAATGAAGAAAAACTATGGAAAATCTATTTGTGATACGGTAAAGAATGGATAGACTAGGAAAAAAGTAAAGCTTACCTTACCATAGTTAATAGAAGTAAAAAAGCTTTAACTTTGTGCTTGGATATCATTATTAATTTTAATTCATTAAAAACTTCATATAAACCACTTGGAGTAACTTTACGCCTGTCGTTTTCGATATCCCTGTATCTTCGTCAGGACGGACGCATACTAACTATCCATTACCCATTTTGGTAAACATGTTCATTTTTGAACGGAGGCGTGGCCACAGTCATAGTGGGGGTAATTGGCAAGTAGATATTGAAATGGAGAATATATCAAATATAAAGTTATTCTTAAAATTTAACTGGTTGTTAATTATATTGGCTTTAGTGTTCAGGCATTTCTTGATTTCTAATATTTCTAAGTTATCTAATCTAAGGCCTTTATTATTTATATGGAGAATCTTAATACCGTTTTCTTTTTAAATGCGTGGCCTATTTTCAATTTCGAAGTTATTATTATTGAGGCATCTTAAATATTCTTTAACTATAACATAAAAATTACGTGCCATTTTATATAGGTTAATTTTTATATATACCTAGAGTTTAAAAAATATGTACTAATAATAATATTTGACTAGTCTAGTAGAGCAACATTCGTATGTGGTTCACCTATAAATTTTCTTCATAGAGTAAACCGTGGGATACCCTTTTTTATAAGAAAACAGATGAAATTGGAATACACGGTGTAATGCCCAACAACGTGCACATTTCAAATTTGTTATTTCTTTTAAGCATTGTTAGCTTTATATTAAATGTTCCGAGAATTCTTCCGGCAAAAAATTCACTCTCTCGTTTTCATTAAAATGAGTGTAACTATTGCTAAATACTTTTAAAAAGTAAGACAAGACAAGCGACTTCGTGACTTCTTGATCCCGGGAAAATCATTCGCTACATTTCTTTTGATACAATTTAGGATATTCGAAATAACCTAATATCTTAAAAGCATTTCTTATTTTGTTTCTCATCAAGATGCTTATTTTAAATTCGCAAATTTATGAAGCATTTGGAAAACGGAATTACACTTTCTACGAATGCATTGTTAACCTTCAATTTTCCACCATAATTTGGCTAAATCACGTAAATTATTATACAATTTAAATGAAACCGATTTGAGGAATGTGAGGAAAACTACTATCCGTTGCCAGAAAATGTCCGCGTCCTCAGATCGGACCAGATGCGATCTTCCGACCTGACATGAATGTATCGAATGGTCTAGCGATGTAGTCACCAATACTAGCGCACTCCTCGTGAGCACGCGAGGCGTGTGCGTGTTGGGCTCCATTCACAAATTCCTCCCCGACCCATAATAATAGTGAAGTGTAATATTGTGGGTAAGATGAAGTATAAAAAATCCCATTAAAACGCCTTCTTAATCGAAATTGATACGAACGACTTCATATTAAACATAAAGGCGTGCGGGCTCCGTATAACAACAAGATCCAATTTATCCCGAGTTGAAAATTAATTTACGGAAAAAAAAACGTGTTTAAGTGCTTGCAAGAAAATATCAGTTTATGCATGGAATAATTTTTTCTATTATATGACTATTACTGTGTGTGGATATATTGTATTTTTAGCACTTCAGAGTCACGTTTTTTTATATTAGAAAATAAATAATAACTAACTCATTATGATGGAGTAAAAAGTCTTGTCTAGGAATCACAAAATTTTGTAAAAACGGTCTCAATATTAAATTAGATAAATTCTCAATTTATTGATCTAGATACATTATACAAAAAATGACAATAGTAGGAACAGGCCATACGCAATAAACTACTATAAATGTCCATATGTCAGCGAAAATTGTTTTGTTTGTATTCATGATTTTTAAAATTATTTTCATAGATATCTTTTTATATTTTAATAATAATTTCAAGAGTTAGCTTGCAAATAACATATTATAAATGAGATGAATATTATAATTTGTTTCGAGAATTTATTTAATTTAAAAATAATTAACTTATGTTTAATACAACGTGTAAAATATTCTAATTATATTATTGATGGATTTGGCGTAGTTTAATTATAATTGTATATTTTATTAATCGAGTTTCAAGAGTATCAGAATCTTTCATGAAGTAAGAAACTTCATTCGTCGTTGAGAGATTTTGATTCTCTCGAAATTGGAGTAGTAAAATATAAAATTATAATTAAACTTGGGTAGAGGTAACATAGTTTATATGTTTCACCCGATGATACATTTTAGTTGCACTTGTAATATTTTTAGAGTAACAATTTGAATAAAAAAAAATGTTTGATATGTGTCGTATATGCCCGAAATTAGAAATCAGTTTGCTTTTCATAAAACATTCACAAGGGCGATGAACCAACCCCGCCCCGCACGAAGAAATGAAAAAAAAATTCAAAACTTTGAAGCTCAATATTCTCCGTTCAGGAAAATGTCCAAATTTTAAATATCTTTGGTGTATATGCAGTACAATAATAGGTATTTAATGAAATACCAGAGGAATTGAGAAATTAAGAATATTTAAAAAAAATTAGAATATATGTTGTCTCATGCTGGGAGAGACAACAAAAAAAATGTATTTGAAAACAGAATGGGTCTGGACTGGTTGACTCGAGCAGAAGCCGCGCAAGACTGGGGATCATGGAAGCACCTTGTCGAGTCTTTGGGCCCCCGACCCTACTAGGACAAGAAGATGTAGATGATAGAATATATGTATATATATATATATATATATTTTTTTTTTTTTCAGGCTAAGAGGAACAATAACACTAGCGAAACATATCGCAAAACACCCAGGCTTGAGTAAATCACGAAGATTAATTGAGTCGTATATTTCCAGACACCGCTAACTCCAAACCAAAGCAATTTACATCAGGTCAAGTTATTTATACCTTATTGCGTGAGATGTTATTACCTACACTGTTAATTTTTCTAGAAAGTTTGTTTACATTTATAACAAACTTTATAGAAAAATTAACAGTGTAGGTAATGACATCTCACACAATAAGGTATAAATTACTTGACCTGTCGTAAATTTTTTTGAAATGGAGTTAGTGGTGTCTGGAAATATACGACTCAATTGTGACCTCACCGGTAATCAAACTCGAACTCTCGGGGCGAGAAGCCACTGTCATATCCACTGGGCTACGAGGGCTGCTAATAACTATATTATGTTGTGTATATTTTAAATAGGATAAAAATTTATGAATATAATGTTATATTAGAACATCAAAATTACACAAGTTTCTGTGTAACAATATCCATAATTAACTCTACAAGATGGAATTTTTTATACGCACCATAAACATACTACGAATTTGTGATAATTTCGTATGTTGTGGATGTTAAATTTTAATTGGCATTTTGTGAAAAACCGAAGCAAATTAAGTAAAATTTAAGCTATTAGAAATCGTAAGTAATTTTGAATTAAAAAAACGATGAGTTTATTCATAATGCAATGTGTTAATGTAAAAATAAATTACACCCCCAGGACATAAAAAAATATAATTAATGTAAAGCTGAAATTGAAATACACAGAAAACCATCACTTCTGACTGGTTATATTTAGTATGTATATATTTATTTATGTACTATTTTGTCACATACGAGTATTTGTTTGATGTCGGATGATATCTTTTTATTACATGTTCAATCATGTAATAAATCAATATATCTAGTTTAAGTGTAAATAAAATAATACAAATCGTCAGATGTCACCGACATGTACATTATTATCTGCTAAAATAATTTAGCAGAATTTTCAATTTTTTTTTAATTAAAGTGATTTTGCAAAATTAACGAATGGCTTTTGTATTTTCATCGGGAGTACGGCTTTCAGCCAAATTTCAGAGCGATTATTGGTCAGAAAATTGATCAATTATTGATTGCAATTCCTCACTGACAGAAAATTGAAATTTAATAAAATAAATTAATAATAATAAAGCTGATTTTGTAAAATTAATAAATTATTATTTTATTGTCATCAGAAATACGTCCCTCTGCCAATTTTCAGAGCATCGAAAATCGATTACGAGATTGCTCACTGACTTAATAAAAGCATGTAAAATAGCGGGCTTTCCTGACACGTTTTAAAATATTGCGAAAGATTTGAGTGGCTTCAGTCTCGGCACATTCGTGTCAGCTCCCCGGCCGTTTGTATTACAGCGCATCCCATCAGCGTGGCACGCCATGACGCTATAAGAACACAGTATACCGATTTCTAAATATAAATACGAGTCCGCCTGTGTATGGCATAGCCGTCTTTTGTTAAATAAATTAGTTTCGGTGTCTACCACATTACGCCGAGAGCCGGGCTACTGTTGGCTCTGGTGGCTACAGGTGGCTACAGGTGGCCGGCGGTAATTAACGCCGCCGGAGGAGGGTGGACGGAGGACCTCCGCCGGGGACGCGGCCACATCCATCCTCCCATCGTTAATAACGTCGGATAGAGCGATCACGGTTCGGCTTTCTTTGAAATATCTTCGTGGAATTCCAATTAGACTTAGCTATTCGCGATCGGAAGTCATTTCTCAGCGCATCAACATTACATGGTATTCGAATGCGTGTTTGTGGCAAGATGGCAAAACACGATGTGTCCAGTTTTTTCAAACTTTGATCGGCTATCAAAAATCAGAGTTTCAGTTTATATTTCTATTTAGTATTTCTTTGTTGTGCCAAACTAAAAGACCTAGATACATCTTGTTTAAAACTCAATTCATACACATAGAAGTGCTTGTTTACCCTGTGCCTCGTAAATGGTTGGGGATTCGAGATTTATTCGAGAGTTAGTTCTTTTTAATAGCATAAGCGTTTAACTTTTTAGAACATTTGTAGAGTATTGATGAGACATGTATGTATCCATCTCTATTTTAATATATATATTAAAACTAGCGTAAAGGACAGCACAGCGGTAAGGTGTGATTTGTCGATTTACCGGTAAATAACGCTTATTTTTTTAAAAATTTCATTACCTTATAACCGATAAACAAATTTTTAACGACCGATCATTTCGATAAATTATTTTTCACTTTTAAATGTATTATATAATATTAATAAACTGCAATGTTTGCAGAAAGCAGGATTATTGAGTGTCTTGCTATATGGTTTTTCGTGGAATTTTCTCCGGCGCAATACAATGCGCGCACGCACGTACGAGTACTTTAAGGATTCAAGACT
The DNA here is from genome assembly GCA_016648135.1 of Agrypnia vestita. Taxonomy (NCBI): domain Eukaryota; kingdom Metazoa; phylum Arthropoda; class Insecta; order Trichoptera; family Phryganeidae; genus Agrypnia; species Agrypnia vestita. The sequence goes on along the minus strand of JADDOH010012585.1, from coordinate 63,688 downwards.
AAATTCAGTTGCAATATACTGTCTCTTTCAACAATTAGCCACTGCAATTTCATCGATTATTAAAATAGTGATATCTTATTCTGTAGGATGCCTGATGGTGTGATTTTTAAATGATCTCTGTATTTTATTTTATTACTGTATTGGCATTCTTTTAAAATGAGCAAATCGTTCATTCCTAACAAAAAAATAAATTATTATGGCACTTAGATACTGATTAGATAATAATTGAGTAGCTTGTTGATCTTGTGGTTAGGATTCTCGCCTCGTGACCCAAAGGTCGCGGGTTCGAACCTCACTCCAGACCAGGAAGTTAGTCCTATTTTCATAGCACAAGCGTTTAGCTTAGTTTGAAAATAGTAATAATATTGATGTGACACGTATTCCGTGTTGACATCTCTATTTAAAAAAAAAAGATATATTACATATGTCGATAAATAAATAGACAACGCATCAAATTTTGTTTTAAATAAAAATCTTTGAAAGTAGCTCATTTAAAAAAAATATACTAAGTAATCTTTGTGTAAAATAAATATCAATGTGTAACAATTAGTTTTTATTAACATGTTTTTTTATTTCAGTGTGTTGTTTAATGTCATAATGCTCATACAATGCCGTAATATTATTTGTGACACCTTAATAATCATTGGTAAATTAGCGGTAAACCGGTATTAATTTAGGAATTTTATTATATATATATTTTTTATTATATATATAGGATATACTCGAAAATTTGCATGACCTCATGCAGAGTGACCTGTCATTCTGACACTTACGTTTTTAGCACACCGACCCTGACTGATAAATATCATTGCACCCTTATAACTGCCCTGCGCAGTTGAATGATTGATTTTCCGATTGTCCTTTTAACCATTTTCACTCTTCGTTTTTGTAGCTTTTCAAAATTTATTTTTGCTTGACTGTACCGCTATACCGATATACTATTACACTTACCTTGACGATACTGCTTGTTATCGGTTATCAGATTAGTAGATTTCAAAACCGATATCGAAGGAACGAGAAAAATACATTACGACTCAAACGTATAAAGGAGAAATCGTCGCTTAGTCAAATTTAAAAGTATGCCTTGCTTCATGGATCTCACTTTTTTATTTAAAATCGAGGATACCGTCGCCCAAATCCATAAATATCAACTGTATATTCTGAAAATTTACATAAACAGAATGCATTATTTATTTTATTTTGACTACTTTTGGGTAGATTTAAATCCACTCCACTGACGGAACGTAAACGGCCAATGGACTGACATTTGGGGCTTGTTCAGACACAGCGGGAACCGTGCCGTTTCAGAATCGCGTGAAATCCGTGCGGGTCTCATTTACCTAGGTTTGTATGTGATCGTTCAGACACAACCGTGCGGTTAGTCAACCGCTGCGGTGCCCGCAACCCAACCGCTAGAAAATAGACCCGCACGGCGCCCGCACGATCCTATTACTATGGGGCCTTACGAGAGCGTTCAGTCGCGTTGCGGGCACCGCACGGTTCCATGTCACAACAGGAGCACGCGTGGATTATATTCTCTTTTCTATGGTTATGGATCGCTTTGACATTGAATTTTTTATTGATGAAGTGGAGAAAAGACCTGTAATATGGTAGAAAAGACCTGTAATAGTGTGAGGATTACTCAAATATGCCAAGAACCAAGCTTGGCAGGAGTTGGTGGAGATATTTGGAAATGGTGGAAAAAAAGAGTATTTTAGAGAAGTAGGTATTTATTCACAAAAATGAATTGACAGAATGATATTTATGTGTCTTGCCACGGAAGACGGCCGTCGTTAACAAAGTAATGAGCGAATATATCTCTAATATTCAAAGATGGAGAACGGCACCAGAACTGTCAAACTGACGTTTATTTTCGCGCGCACAAATCGCTTATTAACCGCGGCTGCGTGAACAGATGACACAAATCGCATGTTTTGAAACGCGATTCTGAAACTGAACGGTTCCCGCTGTGTCTGAACAAGCCCTTGACGTAGATACAACAGGCGTGAAGTGAGGCGCAAAATAGCGGAACTCTGTTGTGTACACGGGGCCACGAGAGCCGAGAGTTGTCTCAAAAGAATCTCACGGGAGCAAAATCCGTATTCCATAGACTGTGTCGAGCAAAAAATTTCATAAAAATGTATTCCACGGACACGGGTCATTAGGGCCAACTTGACTGGATGCTTTCTCCGCGGTGCGGCCGATCCAAATAAATTCCCTATTCGTTGGGTTTAGTTTCAGTTTATTGAATGCCGTTTATTTATATAATTTATTTGTTAACTAGTATTTATTTAATTAAAATATACTTCTTCTTTTCCGTTATGCCCCTGGCAGAGCAGTCGCGGCCGCTGATAATGATGACAACTAATCGGTGCCATCTATTCCGATCTGCAGCATTAAAACACGGGCGCTATATAAAAAACTTAATTGTTTCCTTTTTCACCCATTGACGAATTAACAACCACTCCGACACAGCGGCAGCGCGCAATCCTTTCTCCCTGTCTATTTTCAAATTAAATATAATTTGGTTCGTAATATTTCTTAATGAGAATTTAATTTTCAAAAATTAAGTTTTCTTATTTTTACAATGTTTTGTAAAAATAAAATTATTTATGTTTCGTGCGGAGATTGTGATAGTATGGAAATACATCGGTCAAACTTATAGAAATCTCAACATTAGACTAAAAGAGCAACGTCATTGACTATAATAACTTTTCTGAATTCATGAACCACATCACGGATAATATCGCACCACGAGTATTTTATGCAAAAAATATCATTTTTTAATTAATAATTTTTTTTATTCAGCATTTTTCGGTTCGTTTATTTTTTAACGAAGTAATTCAAATAAAATCTGTTGTAGAGTTAGGATAAGAATCATAAATTTGAATATTTTATTGCATTACAGCATTAATCTAAAATAATAATGGAAGCATCCCGAATTAAAAAAATTATCAATACATTAAAGTATTTTGTCAAAAACAATGAGAAATGATAATATTTTGCTTGTGAGACGACTCAAATCCTCGTGAAATTTGTAACTTCAAGCGCTGTATCTCGAAACTGTGCTTTTAGATTTGATACACTAAAGTACTCATGGTGCGATATAATCTTTCCTTTCATTCGTGTATCTACCATTAAACCTCTGCATCTCGTCGCGCGTAAAGGTAATAAAATTAATCATTTTGTAAGTTTAGAAATTAAATGAAATTTGAACTCGGGTAAACAATATTATTATACTTTCATGAACTCTTCTCCTCTTCTCTCAATATTCCCATTACAACCACCTTTACACCAGTAACTCCAGATCATTTTGGCAATGCACAATCAATTAATTATTTGCATTTTCATCTAAAGATTCTGTTACTCTCGAAACTTAAGTAGTAAAATGTAAAATTATTATAAACTCACGTATATGGTTTAAGTTTTTCACCCAATTTGATGAGTATTATTTATATTTATACGGGAATGTAATACTAGACTTCTCTTACAATGTAACGACAAATATTTTGAATGCAAAATAATATATTCGAAATACATGCATATAAATTTTTTATTGATGTTTTTAGTTCGTTTCTTTCCCAAGCAGTGGATTCTCTACGCGGAAGCCTGGAAGATTGTCGCATCGGCAAAAAAGGCATCAGCTTACTGTTAAAATCATTTTAATAAAACATTTCAAATTGGTTTTTGTCCAATGTCGCGAATTTCGTGAGAAAGTACTTAACGAGAAGTGACTGGTAGAAAATCGGCGATAAATAATATTCAAAGCAACCGTCTCTGAGAAATAGAGTTTGACCTTTTCGCTACCGTAACCGAATGGTAAACTTTGATTTTAACTCGACCGTTAGTTCTTTATCCTGCCAATAGATTTCTAAATAATAAGAAAATTTATTTATTGATATTTATAGATTTTTTAATATTCAAAAATAGTTTTGTGGATACTTGATAATAAAAAATGTAGCCATAAAGTTTAGCCACAACGTCAGGAAAGGTTATGTACCAGTTAGGCGATAAAATACGTTATATAATATAAAAATGTACGTTTATATTTCAGTTACATTTATGCTAAACTGCAATAAGTACATATATCATCATCATCCTCATTCTTAGCTCTTGTGGGTCTTGGCTTCGTCAAGAGTCTTCCTCCACTCATCTCGGTCTTGTGTCAGATCTCTCCAGTTGTGGATCTCCAAGGCAGATTTGTCTTTGAGAAGATTGTCGCTCCCTCTTGGTTTTTGAATTTCTAATCTCCTTCGCCCTTTTGATCTTGCATTCAGTAGGGATTTCAGTGCTCGTTGCGCAGTCATTCTCTCCACACTCCCCAACCCTTCCAAATTTTATAAATTTAGCAATTTAGCTCCTTAAACAAAATTTAGAGCTCAGGTCTAAAGATGTCTACGTCTCAAAATTTCCCTTTCAAAAATGTCCAGTGCTCGCTCGTTCCGTACTCTTGTCCCAGCTTCGTAGGTGAGCGCTAGTCTGATCAGCGTTTTGTACATTAATATTTTTGTATTTTTGAACAGCACTCTAGATTTTATGATTTTGGGGTGCACTCGCCGTAAACCTGTTAATCTAGAAATCATTCCACAAATTTATTCGATTTGAGATACCTAGTCCTTATATTATACTTAATATTATGTACAATTTATTTATCTTTAAGACGCTATTTCTATTCATTTTTTTTGTTTTTTATCATTAATTGTGTATTATGCAAAAACTTACATTTATTGATTTGCGGTATATACATATTTATGTAAAATAATTGTATGTAAAATTTATTTTTTATTGAATTATTTATTGATTTGCGATATTTTTTTCTGAATATTATTTACAATTTATTCTATCATTAAAACATTATATATTTCTATTTATCATAAACAACGTATTGTCAAAAAAAATTATTAATCTGGAACTTATTCCTAGAATTGTATTTAGTGATTTGCGTTATCTGAATATTATTCTCAATTTATTTTATCATTTATTATTTTTCATTATTAATTATTAATTAACCGTAAAAAGTGTATTGCGTAAGTATATCATATTCAATTTATTATTTATTATTAATTAATCGTAAAAAGTGTATTGTGTAACTATATCATATTCAAATGTACGTCATGAAATATTGGCTCGTACTATTACTAATCTATATATATCTATACTAGTACTAATCTGACAAAATCAATAAGCATTGTACCATTTCTGTAAGATTCTCCAAAAGATAATTTTTTTATAAATAAATAAGACTTCACAAAAATAAACATATTTTTACTCTGTATCATAATAAATTAGTACTTAAAACGTAATGTGGCAAACATGTCTGGGTCTCCTCTGCTTTTAAAATATTAAAAGGTTTTATTACTTAACAAAGTTGATTTTTCATTTTAATATTTCTCTAATATTCAGTTTATTTTAGGTCTTTATTTAGTGCGCGTAAAAAATACGATTAAAACATAGAAATATTTTATAACAAGCTGCAATTCAACAAAAATGAAAAGTACATAGAATTAATATGTGAGGTATAAAAGCAATATCCAAAAAAAATGCAGTTATCGAGGGGGAATAATTTAGAATGTACTGATTTCAAGATTTTATAGGAAATCTAGCATATAAATTTACAGAAAACATGATTTTGGAAGGGATAGATACATAAAATCTATAATTTGGCACATTCTAATTTAGAAACCCTCTACGACCGCATTCAAAACAGTATTTTTATTTTTTTGGATATTGCTGCCGTTGTTTTAGGTACACCCCACGTGTGATATTTATAAATAAACAGTTTTATTAAAAATCGAGGCTTTGAGGATCTGTAGTGTGGTCAAAAGAACTATGTAGTTTGAATTTTCTGCCCTAACTACATATAATATTTTTAACACAATATAAAACAATTTCATGTATAAACTTTTACATAAAATAGACAATACGAAAAGCTTGATCTAATGATGTGTAACCACGAGAGACCGACCTTCTTTTTTAGCGATTATATTATGCATAGTTTCGTTATTCTACTTTGCGTACAGAGTACAATAAACAATGAATCTTAGCTTTGCTTCGCGCGCTACTGTGTGCTGTTTTTTATGCGCTTCAAGACGAGTGTAGGAGATGATAATAAAAGATTTTTTAGTTAATTTACACGCACAAAATTTATTTTTAAAAAAATCATTATAAATGTTTTATTTTGTGACAACAAATTTTTCAAAAAATCGCTGATAAGATTTTCCATTTTCTCGCTGGCTGACTCATCAATAAGTTTTGTGAAATGTTTACGCCATATATTTGATGTTACGAATCCAACAGATATATTCTGAACATCATCTAGTGTGGGTACATCAATTAAAAATATTGTAGGCGTGTAATAAAATGGAAACGTTAATAAAGCTAAATGTAAATGATGTCGGGGCTGCGCGCGGATTAGTGACGGCCGATTATTGTTGAAATATAATATTTGCTTTTAATTATGGACGTTCCCTTTCGGAAGCAGCGGGAGTGTTCTTTCGGTACTCGCATCGGTGAAATTTATTGTTTCGATGAAGGCTTTATTTGTGTGGGTATAGGCGTTTATTTGTTTTATGACCGTGGGGATTCTCAAACTTCTTAATGTGTTTCACTGCGGCTGTCTACCTAACAATGAGTTCTTCCTTACCGCACTTGGCTCGCGTAATAAATTTAAATAAAACATTTACCGCGTACTTAATCTAATATTTGAATAAATGTTTATTTTTATTTTTTAGCTATTGCTAGACTAACAAAACCACTTTTTCGACGATTGTCAGGAGGTACCTACATGAATTTACTCAACATCAGGAGTAAATTCAATTCTACAATAAATATTTTTAAATAATATTTAAAAGTACCTACTTACGAATGTATAAAAATCTATTATCACGGGATTAAACATGTCATTTTTAGATTGATAGATTTTTTCTACATATTCTTCTGGTTGAATCTTTTTTCTGTATGAAATGTCATAGAATTTTGTTCTAAAATGACAACATTGCAATAAAATGAATTTTCATTAAAATATACTGCGTTTTAAATGAATAAAATAAATAAAACGTTAGGTCAAACTAAAATATGTTACTGTTATTAAAATAACTGAAATAATGACCTCCGATGGACGCGAAAGACATACACACAAGTGTAGGACATTTTTTGAATAATTTTCTACCTTTACTGTAGCAGAATTAAATTTTTTAATTTTCTGACAGTAGATATCGACATTCGGAATAAAAATCACACCACATATCTACATAATATGTATATTTCAATGGAAATATAAACTAATTTCCAAAGTTTGCATCAGTTTTCTTTCAAATTTTCCTACGCGTGATTCACAGAAGAATATTAAGATATTATACAAATATAAGATAAGATTAATCGAGATCACCAGCTGAAGCCTACATAATCAGTCTATAAATATAATACAGTTTTGATTGTCTGTGGAGTATATAAAAAAATGGAAGCAATATGCAAAAAATTAAAAAAAAAAATTTGAATGCACTCATCATCGAGGATTACTAATTTAAAATGTACTGAATACTGGATCTATCTCTTTCAAAATTATATTTCCTATAAAATAATATGACACGTTTTCTATAAAATCTCGAATTCATTCTATTATAAATTAGTTATCCTCGATGAGTGCATTAAATTTATTTTGAACATTGTCTTTTCTTTTACACCCCATCTATGAAGCTTTTTCTGTGCCTACCTTCCTAATCAACGTTCTAACTAATTGCACAATACTTTACTATACAAGACTCGGTTCCCTATTTATATAATTTAAATAATTTTATGATTATAAAGAAAATTATCAGCGAATAACTCTCCTCCATTTTACATGGGCTCAGTTAATAATGACTCACAAACAGATCCTACGTACAAAGAATTAGTTACACTTATGTTTAGCACAACGGTATTCGTAAATGTAACCCTAAGAAACTTTAACCGTGGCTTAAATGCAAGCTCTTGCTTCATGAAACGGGAAGAATGAATGAACCGTGCACAAACTCTGTCGAAAATTCAGACATAAATCTAAACATAAAATGAGACAAATTTACAAAACATTACTAATACTTAATGGTTTTACTTTTTATACTTTTGTTTTTATATTTTAGTCTAATAAGTGTATGTACCTACTCGTCTGTGTCAATTCGTTTCCGTGCTTTTGATATTCTTGCTCATCAACATGGAAACGCACTGTCTGGTGTAATGCAGTAGAAGCCAAATGTAGCAGACAGGGAAAGGTTTGACTATATCTTGCAAAATACTAGCAAGCTTATTTATTTATTCATCCTGCACATTTGTTTCCAGGGAGTAATCGGCTTAAAGTATCCAAATCACGCAAATCAGTGGCGTGCAGTAGTAGGTATAAACTATTTCAAAAAATATATATGCATATAAACATATTTTGTAATTTTTTATCTGTATGTAATGAAATATTCTAAGTAGCTTTAATCCACAAAAACAACAGCACTATAAAATAAGTAACAAGGATTTTATAAATAATTAAATATTTTATGTATAATGCCGTATATTGCGTAATATGCCGTATATGTAAATAATACGGCAAAATTTTTCAATACATTTCGAAGACGATTTGTATTAATTTCAAATATGGGTACGTATGTTTCTTTTCACAAAAAAAATCAAATATTTTATGATATCATCGATGGTAATGTCGTCGTAACGGAACATTTTCATATTGCGTATAAAATTTTTAAAATCCTTTATTTTACGAACTTTCTTTGAAAATTACCGTAAGCTAATTGATGTAAACAGAAACAGATTGAGTTTGTACTGTTAATGACGAGTTTTTTCTCGATTTGACTGGATCTAATTAACACATCTGATGCGCGCAAACAAATGAGATAGAATAAGCACTACTGACATGAAGTTGGATACAGAAACGTCGGAAATAAAAAAATCTAGCCGTAGCCACAAATCACCGCTAGAAATTTAAATCAATCTTTTCTTAAGATATGGATTATTTCTTTAATATTTGTTTTCCAGAATCTTTACTGAATCAGAATTTATATTTTAAATTAAATAATTTGTCATTTACCTGGATGTGTCATTTATCGCCTTTTAAGTTCTTTTTTTTTAAATCTATTTTAGATTTTTAAAGCGTATAAATAAAACTTTGCGATTGGAGATGATTATCAATTTCAATAAATAAACAAAATTTATATAAACAACATTGATACACCAATGTGGTTGATAAATGATTGTAAAAATGTTTGTTTAAATTGGAAAATTAATCTCCATATTTTATAAACTAGGAGACTAAGATACCAGGACGTAGGTACCGACCAATATTTATGTATATTCATATTTATGTATATTTTCTAGATAAATATGGAAAGAAATGTCAATATATTTTCAGACATTAAGTAATATTGCCACAAACCTAACACTTTTCGACTTTTCAGAGATAGGATTAAGTAAGGATTAGGATTTAGTAGTATATATTTAAAGTCAATCTGCTGGGTATGGATGTTAATTCCCAGCATTTGATAGTCGATTAAACCTTATAGTGTTGTACTGAAACCAGCCACCAACTCGTGTGTTAATAATTTTTTTAAAACCCCTGGCATCCAAAAGTATAAATCGCTCATATTTTGAATGCGTGATTATAACAATGGCAGGCAGTAGGATCGCAAGCACGACCTTCGTTTCGACAGGCGAGCTTCTTACTTCTCCAAGAACGAAAGGGAGAAATGGTGATTTGATTTACAAATACAGGCACGCTTTCAACGGACACTTGCAGCCCGAGGTTTTCATAATGATTAATCGCTCACTGTTATCCTAAATCATTTTATTAATTCAATTAGATTTTTATCTTCTTCTTCTGGAGGTTTTGTATGCTCGCCACACGTTACCGATCGTGTTAGAGATTATGATTTAATTAGAAGCTATTTGGAATTTGGATTTTTTTAAAAGCGTTTTCTTAAATTTCTATTCTCCTAGTAATTTTACGTTAAAAAGCAAGATGCTGTTTTCGGGATTTTATGTGTGAAGAATCATTGTCATAAATTCTAGATATATTGCCATGAGGATTTATTTTTGTTTTCATATAGAATTCAATGTCGTTTTGACCCGATATGAATAATTATCTAAGGCGCAACACATTTGTTTAAAATTGTTTAGGCGTCAACAATTTCAAAAAATACTTATCGTCTCTTTACAAAATTTAGTCCTGAGTCATTACACGCGAGGTTTTCCAGAGACTCTAGTCCAAATACAGCCAACGATTCCGAAAACTCTCAACCTATCATGGTGCGCGAATCTCTTGATTATGTAACAATCACAAAAGGTACCAGAATTTTGTTTAAGACTAATTAAAAATAGTTATATTAACTTCGTTCACCGACGATTTTGTTGAGATGTGTCATTTACGTGAGTGAAAAATGGTAGAGTTCTGGGAACCGTACCTTGGGGGAGCCCAAATCCACCTATTGGTGGATTATTTGGAGATTCATTTGATCTGACCATCAGAGGTATGTTCGGTGAGTGGCTTTTTACCCGTTTGGGGCCGTTTGTTCAATCCCGTTTTCTTTTGGTTCTGATACGAGTTGTTCGTGGGAGATACTGTCGAGTACTTCCCTCGAATCGATGAAGATACTTGTACAATTACATGATTTGTTCAATTTATTTTGCATGATGGTGAATGTTTTGCGGTTGCGTCTTGCATGCAGATTCCCCCAGTGAACCCGAATGAGTTCTCATTTATTGTAGAATTGACTTTTGTGATTGAGTTTTGTCTCTTTTGACTGCTTATTCTATATTATTATTTACTTGAAGGCTTATTCTATATATTGTATTATTAATTAAGATTTATATTATTGTTTATTAAATTAGATTACACTACCTATTTGATTGTAAGTGGTTATCCCTCACCACACACAGGAATCATGATTCTTTTTGGGGAGATATATACGTACAAAAAAAAAATGAAGTGTAAACATTTTCTAGGTATCATTGTAATAAAATATTATATATATTATTAATTAAATAAAAAAAAACTATAAAAAAATATTAACTTTAAAATAGCGCTGTTGAAAAATGAAAAGTAAACATACAAATATATTTTTTATGGGTTACTAGTGATGTCCCTCTATACCTTGGTTAGAATTCTGTTCTGGGGCATCTTGTATAATAGAATAAGGTACAAATCGTTTAGAGACCCTAGAAGATTCAAGAAGACACAACGCCTTAAGATGGACCAATCCATAGTATGCACATAAATAATAATTTAGTGTGTTAATTAAGTCTATATAATATAATGGCGATAATTCTTCTGATAAAAGAGTGGAAGAAATTTAAAGTTTCGTTTTAAAATTTATGTATTGAGCTGAGGAAAACGTAATTTCATTTTCTGTACCTGAAGTGAGGAAAACGAACGGACTATGAAGCATTTTTTGACTGAAACTCGGACAAAATCATTCAGTAGATGATGTTATTTTTCGCAATATTTTTATAATCATGTTGTGAGAACACAATTACTGGATTTTGTCCACAAAGGGATAATTACTAATTAAGACAAATTATAGAAGTTTCACAGAGACGAAGCTATTTATATGGGAAACGTCTATGATTTTTCTTTATAGGTTGGCTCAGGGCGTATGACTTACGTATGAGCTGGCTTAGATGAATACTTTACATAATGCAACGTTTACCAATTCCAACATAATATCCAGACATATTTTTTGAAAGTTAACTATATGTTCTAAATAATTTTCTTTCATATATTGGAATGGACATGCTAGAGACATCTATAGTTCCTCCCATGACATAGTATACATAGATTTCGCAGCTGATAAAGATACCTATTTATTATAAAAGTGAAATATTAAGCTATATTATTTTTAACGTACATATTCGACGATAGAAAGCCAAAAGGGCGTTAGTGATTATTTCAAACTTTACAGGAGAGAAAAATAATGTTTTGTCAATCTGATTTTGTCAATATTTCTTTTATTATTAAACAATTTCTATATGTGTTTTGAATTAACAAATGTGAAAATTGTTTAATGTAAAAAAACATAGACAAAATCAGATTGACAGAACTTTCTTTTGCTCTCCTGTAAAGTTTGAAATAATCACTAACGCCCTTTTGGCTTTCCACCCTCGATATGACATTCTTCCGAATTATTTAAAATATACAGTATAATTATTATTTTCCATTTTTTAAATTCCTTTTATTATTAGTATACATAGTATACATTTAGTATACATTTTTAACAGTGTTTTTATATGTAGGTATGTTCTGATAACACAATTACTGGATTTTATCCACACAGGGATAATTATTAATTAAGATTAATTATAGAAGTCTCACAGAAACATAGCTATTTATACGGGAAACGTGTATCTTTATAGATTTTTTTCGATATTTTTCGGTTGCTTTGTATCTGCACGCACCGTTTTATACGTACCTATTCAAAAGTACTTAAGCCACAAGGTATTGTATTTCAGTAATTGAACCGTTAAAATCACATATTTACAGTTTAGCAGCGGTCGACAGACAAGGGAGCCTTGAATGAGCCATTGCCAAACCGCACCCAGCAGGAGCTGTGGTGAAACCCACCCATCTGCTTGTCGTTCCAGCTTCTGTCCCATCAATTCTCTAGTACTTCTTAAAATACTCAATGTTATATTCATTTAAAATAATTGTATTCAATTCATTGCATTTACTACGAAAAGATATACTATTATTTTTTAGAATAAAAATATCCTTTCAGTTTAGCGATGGCTCCCAGAGTTATATTATTTTTTAAATGGGTAACATGCTAAGAACTATTTATGTAGTGTTTTATTTAATTTTTATTACCAGGACATATACAAAATACATATTTCTGATACATACAAGTCATGACAATTAATTTAAGCTGATATTATAATTTCTCATTGGCACATCTACTACGGTGAAAGGGCGCTAAGAGTAGCTTATAGCAAAAGCCCTTGGCTTCAATAGTTTTCCGTAACAAGAAACTTTGATGAAAACCCAGAAGCAAAACATAATCTATATTTAATTTATTCAAATATTCGCCGTCCATATCTTAATATTTATAATACAATCTATAATATTAATAAATGCTAAAGAAACCTTTTTAAGACTCATTTTCAAATTAATGATATTTTTTAAATATCATAGGTATATGCATTTAAATAAATAAATAAAAATATACTAAATAAATTACTTATCAGTATATTAATTATTTTACTTTAAACATGATTTAATCTAAGGACTAATTATTGGGCGGGTGCATGTATGTCTACCAGGTGGAGTACCTTGGAAGGGATATCCGCTGAACATCGGCCTCATGCTCCCTGAGGAAGAGGGCATTCCTCCACTGCCCTCCATCGCCGTCTCACTGTTTCAATACTCTTATGTAACACCAAACGACTTATTTTAACCACTTTGTTACGTAGTGCACTGTATCACATAATTTTTGCACATTTTCAATAAATTTTATTTGGGAAAACTTCACTATCACCGAATCCAACGAAAAGAGAAACGCAGGATTATTTCAACAAAAAATTCGACTAGAATCACCGAGGATAACGGCAGCCGGCTCACACAGCGCCGGAGAATGTTTGCAATCAGCGCGTAAAGTTAACAAACACACACAAGGCGTCCACTGAAGTTCTTAAGCTAATAAAAGCTCGGTATTAACGACTACCATTAAATACTTTAAAGCGTATGATGTATAGAAACAATGGCATTAAGTTATTCGGATTTAATCTCGGCGGTAACCCGTGGCTAATGGCAAAACAGCGCGAGTACCATTCCTGAGGTCTGAAATGGCGGCTGCGGGCTCTGCCGAGCGGCGCGGGCCGCGGGGAGCTGGCGAGGGGTGTGCCAGAATCCCCCCGAGCGGCAGCTTCTGGTGCTGGTCTGGGTTCCGGCCACCGAGGGGGACTTTCCCATTATTTCATTACGTTTGTTCAACAAACGTGTGTAAACTAGCTGCCCAGGGAGGCGAAACCTTTCTGGGATCGCGGCAGCTTCGAAACAGTTCAAAAACAGATACATACACTGTTGATTATGCGAGTAAAAATATTCATTTAATTATTATCAACGCCCTAGTAGGCTTTTACAAATACAGTACAAGTACTCTATATAGATATAAGTTTATTCTAAATATGTTTAATCAATATCTTATAGACATAAGATAAACGATATTTAGAATAAACCCTTTTTTTAAGTAAGCAATCATAAAACACTTTAAAGTAAAAAGATAAACAATGATTATTAAAAACACTTTTTTTTAAATAAACGATTATAAGTACGAACACTTTTTGGATAAATAATAATAATAAATAAAATAAAGAACAGTACTTAGAAAAGCAGATTTAAAAGTAGCTAGAGTAGCATTGCCGTAGTGGTCATGACGTTCGCCTAGTGATCTGGTGGTCAGTGGTTCGAGGACACCAGGAATTTAGTCCTATTTTCATAGCACAAGCGTTAAGGTTAGTTTTAAAATTGTTATAATGACACGTTATCCGTATTCGCATCTATATTTAAAAAAATCTCAGTATAAACATACTATCTATAAAATTGACAAACGATAATTAAAAACGCTATTTGAAATAATAATAATAAAATATAAAATGAACAATAGTTAATAGAAAATACTTTAAAAAATTATGCAAAAATAAGAAAAGCAACAAAAGTAAAAAAAATGTAAAGATATCCGTTTATTTATTACTTTATTTTAAGAAACAGAAACCCGTCATTCGCTTGGCGAATGGCATCTGTACATTAAATTATTGGTTTCCACGGGTTAGTATAATTCCATAAATCTTATAGAGTCGTCTTCCTACATCGTGTATTTTAATGTTTAATAATAAAAATCAATTCAATCAAATTCAACCGTTGGTTACATAGAATATATACTAGATTTATTAATTAAATTTATAATTTTGATAAATGTCACTTGACAGGTGACGTCAGCACTAGAAAATCACGTATTCCAATAAGTGTAGTATTTAAGGGAGAGACAAAAATTATAAATAAATTAGATCTACCTAATATAATTAATAAAATAAACTTAGTTTACACAAATTTTTTAAAGTGAAAAAAATGATGAAAACTAAGTTTATTTTATTAATTATATTAATAATGTAATCACAAAATAATTTTGCTATTTTTGAATAAGAAGTTAAATCTATTTAAATTTTATATTTACTGCGTTAAATTTATGTTGGCTTGTTTATTTAAACATATATTAAATTAAGAAGCGCTAGATATATTGATGTCTTCTACAGATTGAAAAAAATTGAAATGAATTTAGATATTTTTTTGACTATTTTTGACCATTTTCTCAGAGACTTTCTGATCTGTTTCTGATGAAAAAGCAGCAAAAAAAAAGTTTTTTAGGGATGGGCTACAATTGCTGCATTTTATTTTAAGCGGAAACGGATCCTCACATTTTTCCTTTCTTTTCCTCCTTTTTTCGGGTATTTGTATGCTGGGCTAGTTCAAAACTTCTTGACTCAATTGTACTCGATCATGGACCGTAGTTTTTCTCTTGCCAGGGTATTTGCTAATTTTCTTCAGAATTAATCCGATAGTGTCTTTGAATCTTTTCCTTGGTCCACGTGTCTTCCGTAGCTATTAAATAGCTATGCAAAAGAAACCTATTTGGGAAGCTGTGTATTACGTGTGCATGATTGGTGTATCCTTGATTCCACACTTTATACATTTGCTTTCTCCAGGAAACTCAAGTTTGCCAAGCGTTCCTTATGCGTGTGTTGTGGTGTTTCTTGAAATACTTTAGGTTGCGGACACTTCACGTTCAAAGTATAGAAGCTGTGAAAAACAACTACAACGACTAACAACTGAAAGTTATTATATTTACTAGCATTTAATTTCACTAATTTTTAATAATGTTAATTGAAGATATTGTTATAAATTCAATTAAAAACTGAAATAGGTACAAAATTTTGTTTTATAATTTTACACTTAAAGCAATTTTACACAGGATGTTAAATAAACATACGTGCTGGTTACAGATCCCTGACTTCCATTAATCTATGCATTATTGTTTGTGTGGGAAACACGTAAGTATGTGTGAGGAAATGATAAGTTGAATTTCGCGTGATACAAAATGAGAGGTGTGTTTGTTAGAGTAGGACGCGCATAGTAAAATATTTCATTTTTGTATGCGTACTCAACCAATCACAATTATTTATTGTGCCGGCGGATGAAAAGGGTGGGGGCATTGTCACACACATTCAATGGAGAGGTACCTAATTGTGTTTTCACGAGGGGAAGGTAGAGGGGAGTCGCTCGACGCGACAACATTTGTTAAAAGCAAATGGCTGAAAATTATAAAATATACTATACATCGACTGTTCAGCCAAAAGTTATTATTTGACACCACATATTTTGTAAATTCAATTTTGAACATTGTTGTACCCACAAAAAGAACAAAATGATAAAAGCATTTAGTTTAAACCCTAAATTAAAATATCTTTTAGATCGTGTTAAATCACAGATAAATGTTTATTATTCGCAAATATTATATTTCGGGCGCGAAAGACGCATGTACATAGGACGGTTTCTGTGAATTTATAAAATAATTTATCTAATTACCTACCTATAATATCGTACAATATTAGATTTGAATAATTTTCTGACAGTAGAAATGTTTTTTTTTGTATTCAATCCTACGTACCTACGTGCGTGAGAAGATATATGAAACGGGATGAGGTAAAAGTGGTATCCCAGGACTGAAGATTGTAGCGTTCTACCTCCTTGTGTACCCCTGTTGCAGATCGGCGTGATGGTTATTTAGTTGGTTGGTCATTAAACCTTTAGAACAAAATAAAATAAAAAAGCCTTTGGCTATTGAAATACGTAAAGCTAGTAAATATAATAATAATTTAACATACTTTATAGATAAACTTGCAATATATTTGGTTTATTTGCTTAATAGTAATCCCTTCTCAACTGTTGTGAAACCGCTGTTTACCATTCATGTATTGCAAATTCGTTCTCATCTAAATAGCACCTAACTGTGTCTCACTACCGCACATTCGTCAGGGCCTGCCTCTCTGGTCTCGTTTTCTTGGAAGCTCGTTGCCCTTTAATTTAATTACGGAGGGCCACCTTTATATTACGCAATATTAAAGAATAAATTGCAAAATCTTCGTTGAAACTAATTTTTTTTTTTGCTTCGTATCGCTGCAAGGCACAAATGACCGATCGCGTGACGTATGACCTTTATGTTTTAACCCTTTCGTTTTACATGTGACAAAATTAGATTCAGTAGGTATCTCCCTTCTCAGAAAATATACTTATTTCTTACTTCTCGCGTCGTCTACACCACGGAACATATTTCTTCTTTTCTTCTTCGTTTTACTTTCAATGAGAGCAGCCGTTATCTTGGAACTACGAAGAGATCAGATTCCTTCCACTTATCGGTGGATCTGGATATCTGGAATCCTTAATTAAATATTCCAGAATTTGGAGCCGTACAGTTGAGGATATACATTCCTCGGTATTTATTTTCTCTGTGATCTATCCCACTCTGTCTTCTTGAACTCCTCTCTCTCAGATTGCATATTTCGGAAAAAGATCGGGAGAACAAGGGTCCTGACTATTTAGTTATTTATAAAAATAAAATATTAAAGATTTAAAGATCTTTTGATATTGAAAAAAAACTGATTACACACCTCCATGACTCCCCACGGCGATACGACATTTTCCTGAAGAGGCTGAACTCCAGCGAAATGTTAAGAATCTAATCTAATCGAATCGAATAATATCCGTACGGGTCATATAAAATATCGGGACAGAATTTCATACTGTAGGTAGGAGAGTGCCCGGCAGACTGGACCACAAGAGCAATGTCAAGGGATGGATGGCGCTCTGTTGTGATGGTGGTTGTAAATTTTTGATCCACGAGGCAGCTAAACAAGAAACAAGAGGATATTATGGTAAATTGCTTTCTCCAAACGATCAACTTGAATCTTTTGAAACGGATATATTAATAAAATATTTACTATAATTTTAATGTGTTCCCAATTATGTTTATTAAAGAGGTCAATTTAACGGAAATGAATATTACAACGTAGGAAGAGATAAATTAAGCGGTACCTGTCTATAATAAATTGTGTACGCCCATAATTTAAATGTATAATAAATTTAAAAAAAGTACGACCTTAATAATAAGTTATAATGGCCACTTTATTTTTACTGTTGTATATTTTACGATGGTTGTTTGGTGTCTAAGGTTTTAATCATGTAGGTACATATGCGGTGTGCTACGGTTCAAATCGAACGTTACCTTCGCGGAGAAATATCAAGGAAAAAATTAAATTAATTTTAAAATATTTTAAATTCCTCACAGTAGGTTGAAAAACATCTATTGCGGAAAACTATTTAGAAAAATAGCTTTTCAACTATCAAATTATTTATATGAAAAGCTCTTATTTGTATGCATATCTCACAAAACATGGTAAGGAAAATTTTTTATGAAGTTTTTCGTGTTAACTTACATATTTGCATATATGTACGTAATTATACAGACAGAATGCGCAAGAACTAGAGCAAAGTTTATATTCTTCATGTACCTATCAGATACTGAATTTACAGTTTTTTTATGACGGTCATAATATTAGCCTGGGTTTCACGGACATAAATAGTAAGCTGAAAGAACGAAAGCTGAGATGGTACCGGTAAATAAGACAGAGACCTTCAGACCACGCGCTAGAGCAGGTAATATCTATGGAGCTTCATCTACAGTCATCCAGAGGAAGACCAAAGAACTCCTGGATGACTCGATGCTCTAAAATCCTGCAGAGAAACGCCTAGATGAAAGATACACCCAGAACCGAAGAAGCTACAGCCTAAGAACGTAAGAGCCGACCCCGACAGCCTACCTAGACAACGAGCTGGGACAGTGTCAGGAAGAAGAAGACGGTCATTATAATAATTTATTTTTCCCTGCAAGGACGGAATTTTCGTCTTACCAAAAAACTGGCAGCTGTTTCGTCGCACGAGGAAATAAATAGTGAAATACACATTGACAAGAGACGTGGCGTGTACGTACACACGGTCGTGTGAAAAGTTCCCGCTTATCGCACGCACACTCGGGCGCGAGCGCACGCACACGCGCGCGCCGCGGCCGCCGCTCACAAAGGAGCGGCCCGTCCCTGATTGGTGGACGCGTAAAACACATGCATTGAAAATCAGTGTAGAATCGGGCACAATGCGGCCTGGTTAGTCACGCTACGTAGCTTTGTGAGGAAATGAAATGACTCTGTCTCGCGGCGCCCCCTACCCCGCGCCACCCCCTCGCGGAGATCGCGCAACCCCCGCTGGCTCGAGTGATCTCCCTCGTCGTGCGGCTATTCCGCTGGATTTGGATAACTAATTTGCGCCATAATGCGCAAATTTCACCTCTCCAGAATAACTTAACAGTTTAGTACGTTCAAATTTCAACAATTTTCAAAAACAAAATCAAAAATCAAAACAAAAACAGGAACAATATTACTGGTTCTTGTCCCCAGAGGGATCTCATTATTCAAGATATATTATAGACGAAGCTATTTATATGTGAACGTAGGAATGGAAGTTTTTACAGAATATCGGGTGGAATCGGTGAAAATAAAGTGTGCAGTGAGTGCATTGAAGCGTGACTTTTATTTATGCACATATTTTGTAAAAAAACATCGAAATAAGGTATTTATGTGACAGAATATTATGATAAATTAAAATTTGATTATAATCATTATAGAAATATTACGAGATATACATTTAAATTCGATTTTTTTTAAATGTACTTTCGTAAATGTCACCTAACCTAACCCAACGGCAGTGCGGCTATCACTTCAGCGGTCAGCATAATATTGAGGTTTTTTGTCGGCTCTAAAATATTTTCTGCCCGCAATTATAGTGAAATGTGGCGATTCTTCACTACTTGCGAGGTGTAGAATCTGCAGTAGAACAATATTATTGACATATACACCGGATGTTTTTAATAGTCGAATAAAGGAAAATGGGATGTAACATTCATTCGATAAATAAATATGAATCCAGGTTAAAAACTTTATCGTTTAATATGCCGACATTTTATTATAAATAAAATAAGTTTAAAACATCGTATTCAAATTTCTCACTCACAAAAAACTCACGTTTGCAGCAAAATCATTTTCATCACAAAGATTCAAGGCCTGCAACAGGCTACTAAGCCATGGAAGATGAATTCGCTGTCATTGGATCTCCTTCTTCTTAGTCACTTATCCTTAGAATTAACATATCTACTCCTCTAAAACAATCTCGAATTCTAAAATATTTCTAATAATGTTGGTTATTTTTCTGCCTTCACAAGAATGTGCCGTACGTATAATATGTATTGTGCTAACCCTAACATCAATGCTGGTATTGTTACAAATATCCCATCATCATTTAAAATGTCACTTCTACACAAGATCCATTTTCTTGACAATATGATCCGAATCCCTAGAACACAAAATATAAATTCTTTATTTATAATTCTTTTATAGGTACATAACAATTGCAACACTCGTCCTTAAATTTTGCGATGTCCTTGTTACTCTACATCAATAATATTTGTTATAGATTTTATTATGTTTGCTTGTTCGCCACTTGCACTGTACACGCTTAATCGATGTATATGACGGCCTTGTGTTGTTTGCATATTTACCTAGTTCTGTTGGTTTCAAAGGAAATAAAAAAAAAAACAAAAAATATCCTACTGTGTTTTATCAAAAACGTTAAAAAGTCCGTGTGATACTGACAGTATCAGATAAGA
The DNA here is from genome assembly GCA_016648135.1 of Agrypnia vestita. Lineage (NCBI taxonomy): Eukaryota > Metazoa > Arthropoda > Insecta > Trichoptera > Phryganeidae > Agrypnia > Agrypnia vestita. The sequence goes on along the minus strand of JADDOH010012585.1, from coordinate 42,899 downwards.
CGGCACGTAATGCAGCTCCATAAATATCGCCTTGTCAGCTGGCTCCACGTTGTCTCCGATCAGCTACAAAGCATCCATCCAACCTTGTGGAACTTTTCCAGGGCAGTTTTGCCCCAATAATTTTTCCAAGATAACTTCCTTTTCTAGACTTACACTCTCTTGCATAATTTAGCCAAAGAATTAGGGTAATAATTTTTATATGTATCGCTATATGAAAAACTTATTCCTCTTATTCTTCGGCCAAATTATGCAAGAGAGTGGAAGCCTAGAAAAGAAAGATATCTTGGAAAAAATATTGGGGCAAAGTTGCCCTGGAAAAGTTCCACAAGGTTGGATGGATGCTTTGTAACTGGTCGGAGACACCCTGGAGCCAGCTGTCAGGGCGATTATATATGAAATGTTCGTATATATACATATATGTATATATACAGCTTGCTGTACCGCTTACCTGCTATAGACTGCAGCTTTTGCTTGTGGCTATTGTGAACCATCTATGTCTTTACTTTCTATAAAATAATTCTAAACTATCTGGAAGAAATTGGCTATCGTCGATTTTACTAGAAGATCTGCTGTTGCTGGGAAAATATTGTATTCCTTTATGTAAATTCCCACCATATCAGCGGAAATATAGCCAATGCTTCGCTATTAGCAGCATAACTTATAACCATGCCTAGTCGGTCATATAAATCCACTGTAACCTAAACAAAGTGGAAAGATTTCCACAGAGAATTACATTACGCGTATCACTTACGGCATGTCACCAACCTCTGATTAAGTTCTGATTAGCGTTACTTGATGGATAAAATTCGTAATGCATTTTCCGTTACATTTTTCTATGGACATAAATATATTTAAAAAAAAAATACCGTGCAATTTATGAGGTGAGTATCTTCTATGGAAGCGATCTTCTGTCTGATGATTTTATTGCTGTCATTAAATACACCGACATTATCGCTCAGTTCGCTTAAAAGTTGCACACTACGCATTATGGTGTGCATATTCATAACATTCGTTTTGGGACATGGAATTATGCATGACCTCCATTAAGCAAATCATTATTTGGTACAAATATGTAGGTCATAATCCTCTAGTAAGATCGAAGAGTCAATAATTTTTTTTTACGATGTTGACCTCCAGAATCACCAAGTCTTCCTGTCTTCGCGACTATAGGATGCGTTAATTGCATTCTCTAAGCAACAAGAGGTGATGCAGGAATGGAAGATATTTTCCTGTTCTGCGCATATATAAATACCGTAAAAACTTCTTTTGAATCTTTTCAGTATATTTTTAACCTATCGACGAATAAAAAGCAAAGAAAACAGAGAAACCAAAAAATGTGAATGGTGTAACCGTTGTTATATTTATCCCGTTGATTTATCTAAGAGTGGTCAAATATCATGTCTTCACGTTATGTCATGGATATGGAGCACGCATGATTGATTACGGTTGATTAACAAAAAAAAATCCTTCTAAACAATGTCGTCAATACAAATTCATAACTAATCATCATAATCATCATTCTGTGTCTCTATTCTTCTGGATATGTTCTTCTTTTATCTATTTTTTCTTTTTCTCTTTCTCTGTCTTCATCTTCAATCTGTTGCCCAAAAATAAGTGACTTCTCATGGCGTCGCTCCATCAAACATGTGGCCAGCACTTTTTCTTTCATAATTCTGTGTCTCTGTACTTCTGGATATGTTCTTCTTCTGTTTCTCTTTTTTCTTTATCGCACTATGTCTTCATCTTCATCTGTTGTCCACTAGAGGCCAGAATTTTTTCTATCACTTCCTTTTACTCCGTCTATTAACTCTTCGATAAATATTGCACATCGGCACTACGTACAATAATATGTAGTGTGAATATATTGCAATAGCTTATAAGTACATTTTTTTTTTTAAATAGAGTAGCGAAAAAAGTTATTTAACATGATAATAAATTACCATTACGCCACTTCTTGAAAGGGGTAGGCAGAGAGAATAGAACGCCACACACTTCTGTCCTGGCAGATCACTTTTGCCTCATTCGCTCTCATATATTTTCTTATGCACGGTCTTCGGTTGTTGAAGACTGTCAGAGTCGTCCTCTAATACTTATTTGGTTTATCTGATTATGCCAGGTCACCGACTTTCAACTGATATATTTTGGTTACCATCCTTTCCGTGCTCCTACGATCTACGATATTATAAGTATATAGCTAATGGTTATATACCTACTATTAATACGAGTAGTTTGTTGGTGTAGTGATCATGACGCTCGCCTAGTAATGGTGGTCGGTGGTACGAGCCCCATTCCAGGACACCACTAAGTTAAATCTATTTTCATGGCACAGGCTTTTAGATTAGTTTGAGTATAGAGTCAAAAGAATATTGAAGCGACATGTATTCTGTGTTCCCGTCTCTGTTTAGTTTAGTTAGAGAGTGTAAATACATCGGTATATGCCCTTAATTCGTTCTAGATCCTTGGACTTAGGACTTGTAGGTAATGACAGTAGGTACTATGCCAAACGAATTTTTCCCATAAGAAATAAAGGGAAAATGATTAAGCCATAGCATGAAAAAGAATTCTTTTGTTATTGGTATATTATACATTAATAGGGTTGTATAAAATAATTTAAATACTGATTAATAACTAACTTAACTAATTAACCATTACGACATTTCTCCGTGGGGGTAGGCAGAGAGGATAAAGCACCATACTCTTCTGTACAAAAGTACACAAATACGAAGCAATTATATGAAATAAATTAAACTATAATAAATTAAAATTTTCTCTTTTCTGTCACATTTTCCTATTTGGACCTGATTGACAATCACCAAGTTTGACGTTTACTAAAACTATTCAACGAACTTTGCTTCTGCCTTCTCTTGAATATTTCAGAAATGTCTGGTCATTCCAAATGTTATGGTCGTATTTCAAACAATGTTCGCAAACCAAAAAATTTTTTCGCGTCCAAACAGTACCTACGTATATCAAATTGGACTTATTTCATGGTGGGCGTATATTATGGAGGTACTACTGTACTTGTAATGAATAATTAATTGTTTATTTTAGTGTTTCTGTAATTAAATTTCTCATTTGTACGTATGTAACAAATTTGAGGAAATATCTAATTTTATCCGTCTTTATATATATTATTTTTTGGCATTATTTTTGTAGCTAAAACGAAGTTAATTGTTTTATAATTGGTTTTGGCATCGAGGCTACCGCGAGGATTATTAATTTTTATCTCTACCGAAAAAATTATTTGTTGATTTGATGAAAATCTATTTTGCGGCACAAAAAATGGTAAAGAATCAGAAGTCGAGGATAAAAGTGCGAACAAGAGAACGCCTACCACAGGGCGCGAGGGGCCCAAAACCGATTAAAGAATGGATCTCAAAGGAGTCGGCAAAACATAAAGTAAGCAATCTCCCGGGCGATTTTTCATTTTTTATTCTATCCATACGTATTCCGCTCATCGCAGGGTCGTTTTTGAGCTGTATTTTGAGGAATTTCGTGTCGGCTTTGTTCATTGTGTCAACAAAAACGGGCCGCGACTAATCGGAGGAAACCACCCGTCTCGTCCGTAATTCCGTACTGGCTGCGCACAATGGAGCACTTCCTCCATCCCCTCTCCGGCGCTGCTGCTGCGCCAGGAAGGTGCTGCTGGGAACATTCACTCGAGGTAAAATGTCTTCCACGAGGTCGGGTCGCGTTACATTAATGTCATTTCGTACAATTTACTTACCATCACGCCTTTTCCCCGTGGGGGTAGGCAGAGAGTACAGAGCGCCACATTCTTCCGTCCTGACATAAAACTTTCACCTCATCCACATTCATACATCTTCGCACGCAATGTCGACGGTTGTTGAGGCTTCTAATGGGACCATCTTCAAGTGTCTGGTTAATTTGGTCATGCCACGTCTTCTGCGGTCGCCCTCTATGTTATGTCTTTCTTACCATTCTTTCCTCATTCATTCGCTTAACATGCCCAAACCATCTGAGCGACCCTTTTTTATATTCTATTAATTACGCTAAGATCAGCTTTACCTTCATTCCTAATACAGTAGCCGGCAAACATCTTGAAATTCTGCGGCGTAGTGGGGGGACGTTTGCGCATCTACCTTTCCACCAACGAGACCCAAATTTCGTCTTCCGCGCATTCCCCCACTTAGCCAAAGAATTTCATGAAGTTTGCCGGCAACTGTATCTTCATTCTTTACTCTATCGTAAACGTATTTGCCACACATACGTTCAGTTCCATACATCAGTGTCGGTACCAGAATTCCATTATGTACCGCTAGTTTCGCCTCGGTAGACATATTTCTATTAGAAATTTTTGCATTCAAAGCACCGTTCACCCTATTCCACGCAGTCACTCTTCTCTCGATATCTTTCTCAACAAAAATTTTGTTATTACATATTATTAGATTTGGCAAGTTAATGGAATGAAGACTCATATTAGTCGAGAGTTGATACATAGCTTTTATCATCTCACTGAAAAAGAAATTGGTGCTCAGAGATAGGCAGGCAAAAATACAAGATCGAGGGTCTCGTCCTCCGAACCACACTCACACATCGGGCTTTTAACCGTGTTCAGCCTTAACAAATTGGCAGCCACTAGGCGATGACCAATTCTCATTCTGGAGACAACCGAGATCATACGACGCGATAATATTTGTTAGAGTGACTGCTGTGATGAATGTACGCGCAACAGTTTCCAGTGTACTGGTCGATTTTTTGGTCATGGCACTCCAAGAATGTGTTGTGTACCGATAGACATATCGGTGAGGCAAAATTATGTTAGACAGTAATGCAAAAACACGCTTGACGTCAGTGACGCATACTATTAGCTGTGTACACCACGCGCGGAGTATTATTGTTTAAAATAAATGTAAATTTTACTCATTGATAATAATTATTATTATACCATTTTCAAAACATTCAGAAATTTCTTCTGAAAAAAGAAAGAGTAATAATAGTAGGACTGTGGCTTTTAACTAATATGTATTTTCTTCACCTACTATAATAGTTTCAGCTGATGAAGGTTATCGACAAATTTAGTATTATTATTAAGATGTGATTTATATTAGGTATATCATTCCCTATCTATAAAATAATGAAACATTAAACAAATTTATATAAAATTATATTTTACATAGATTTGTTTAATGTTTAATTATATTATAATCGTGCCTTATTAACCATTAACCATTTCTGGTGTACCTTTTATAAGACGTTAGACCATAATGTAAGCAATTAGAAATCATAAGCTTCTATAAAGGTCAAATTAAATAATTAAAATCTCGCATTAATTTGAAAAATATTTCCGTCATTTTATTTGACATGTGTAGTGAATGAATTTTTAACATTCCAATACTAGCTGTGACCCATCAATAATGACGAAACATTGGTTCGCGTCTTTGCTAAGCCCTAGTATATATTTTATAGTATCTTTTCGACGTTCCGCGGAAAGGCGGAGACAGCAACATGCGTTGAGCGGCCGGTTCGGGTTTGCTGGCCCGAGGTTCAAGCCCCATCCTCATAAACTGTTTAATTTGTTTTTTTAGCCGTGAATTCGAACGAAATTACGGACGTTACACAAAGCTACGGACAGAAAGGCAAACAGACAGACGGACGGACAGACGGATAGACAACGAAATTATTATGTTTGATAAGTTACAGAAAAGAAGTCAGCAATATTGAAAAAAAATGCAAACTTTTACGTCGCTTACCTCCGTAACTGTCGACTTTTCACCCAAAATGTAAAGAATATTTTATATTCAAAATTGAACGAAGAAAACTCATCTGCAGTTTTTGCTACTAGCTACGAGGCACTCTGTATATTTAAAAAAAATTAATTCATCCTGTTTGTTTTTTTAATTATTTTTTCCAATGATGTAAGTACAATGAGCTGAAAGCTATAAACTAAGTGTAAAAATATATTTTCAATAAACAATTCTACTGTCTGTGGAGTATTCAGGATTTCGGTAATGACGCCGATACCGTTTCATTTTATAAACATTCTATGGGATTTGTGATTACGCGATTATGGCCCGAATCCAAAGACAACACTTACTGAATTAAAGGTTCAGATACGCTTTAATGGTGATTAACGTGATTTGCAGTACAATAAACACTTTAAAAGCGTAGATACCTAAACAGTTAAATCATTTAAGTTTTGTCTCTGTATGCGGGCCTAATGTGCACACCAGAGAGTTGTAAAGAGCGGAGCGAGACGGAAAGTGCAGACAAGCATTAGACTAGGAGCCAGCGACCACCAGACTACGAAAAACCTGCAATATTTTCTGTAGACGCACACTGTAGTAGGTAAGAAGATTTAGATATTATGACATTTGAGTTCAAGGGACTTTGGAAGATAAATATTACTACGTTAAAATGTTAGCTATGAGGTGATATTGTTAAATAGTGGCCCAAATAAAATATATAAAATCCAGATTTATAACTATAACGTAAATGACATGATTATTTATAGAGCTTCAAAGCGTCTGGCAATCTATAATATTGACAATCGAATTAGTATGTGTAAGCCATGCGTACGGCGCGCATTGTTTCGTTGTGTTGGTGTTTACGTGTGTAAATACCAACACAATGAAACAATGGGCGTCGTACGCACGGCTTACTCATACTAATTCGATTGTATTTCTTTTATGGAAACAGGTATACTGTCCCGTTAAACATATTTAAAAAAAATAGGTTTTTACGCATATTTTTTTGTACCTGCAATCTGCCAAAATCCCCCGAGCTCAAATGTCGTAATATCCAAACCTTACCTCTTACCTACCACAGTGTACATGTAGAGAAAATATTTCAGGTTTGATACTATAGCGTAAGTCTGGCGGTCGCTGGCTCTCGGTCTATATGAATGAATGGCACACAAAATGACGCGCACGCGACGGTGCCAGCCGGGCGAAAGCGTCAAGCGCGTTATCCGTGCACATTGATCGCCTCACTCGATTACCCGCTCTTTACGCGATCTGGACGGTGGCTACCTGTAGTGTAGGGACATTCGCAATTAGTGATTCAACTAGTAATACTAATGAGAGGTAATATCAACACTCAATAAGTATCGTACGTAAATTTAAAAAAAGCACGAACGTAAGAAGAATGTGTGTAAAATAAAGGTAAGTATTTGGTTGATGCATAATTGTCTGTCGGTCTTTTATTACTAATGTTATAGGTTATATTGAAAGACAACTATTATTAAATATGATAACCGGTCAAAAATAACGTACTTTTATTACTTTTATATATATATATTTCGGTCGCCAGTTAAGACTGTGAGAACAGCCCTATCTAGAGTAGCGTAGCGTCTTGATAACGTGAAATAGAGAATCATGCTTTTTTGCTTCTTATACCTCGTTATTATTTGTGCCATCTCGTATCATAAGTGACGGACATTGTTACGTAGAGAATTATCTATACATTTTGATTAATGATTAATACCAATGGAATACGCGATAAAGTAATTGATGCACTTATTAGCTAAATATTTATGAAAAGAAAATTGATTCAGAGTAGATTTATATTTAAAAAAGCATTAAGTCAATGTTTTAATTTTATTTGATAACAATTTTGAAATCATAATAGTGTCGAAATAAGCTAAAGGCAGATAGAATAGGTTGTGTCGCACATATAATTTGTATTGTGCCGGCCCTAACATTGATGCTGATATTCTTGCAGACACGTTATCTTCGTTCAAAAACTCACTCATACACAACATCCATTTTCTATACGACGACATGAACCTATAGATCATTAAATACTAATCGCACTACACTCAAACACAAATATATAATATACATAATTGTACATGTGAAATATAATTAATTACAAAAATACATGTTACTAGAGCATGCCGAAGACACTTGTAATTGGGATAATGGGCGTAGTCTTCACTACAATGTTTATTATCTGAGTGTCATGTACCCATTATCCTGTTAGTGTCTCTAATAAATAAATAAATAAAAAAATAAATAATAGCGATCGTAGGAAATAGGTAAAATATTGCGTAATTAGCGAAATTAAAATAAGTCTACGAAGAATAGATCTTAGGGTCGAGGACCAGACACTGGATAATCCGGCTCGAAACAAACATAATCGAAAACAAACTCAAAATATACCACGTGCAATTATCATTCGGGAACGTACGTACTCAACATCGACGTCAATTACTGTTTCCCATTTTCTTGGTAGGTGCACTGGCTATCCCGCGGGCGAAGAGTATCCAGTGTCCCGTGTACCTGCTAGTCTGCCTACAGAGCTGCTAGAAGGGCCTGTCACCAGCATTGGGGCGAACAATCTTACACTAATAGTTCCTTTCGAAAGATCGTTGAGTCGAGGAAGGGTGGAAAGTTGCAGCATTTTCTGCATCATGCTATCTCGAAGTGGTACAGCACAATGTGGCGTATATAAGAATGGTTTTCTAAGGGCTTTTTAACTAACGATATTAAAGAATTATATTTTGACAAATGTTAATTTAAGATCAAATAAAAAAACGGTGGATAATTATGCATTGACCTAACAATGTTGAATTAAATTAAACAATGCAAATACATGCTATCAAAATGTTTATGTTAAGAGTGTTTTGTTACATGACGATATTAATGCTCAGTATGGATAGGGAGAAAATTGGATGTAGGCATTTTTTCTCAATTTTTAGATATGTATTAATAAACTTTGTTACGCTATCCGATCTCAAATTTAAAAAATCTGTAGTTACTGCTTATAAAATTAAAGATTTGTTATAATCAAGTAAATTAGAGTTATTAATGACCTGTTGATAATAAAATATAAAAAGTAAAATAAAATATACGGTTAAATATTTTACAGGATTGATATTTTTTATTGTTTTTTTATAAGTTTTTATTTTATTATTTATTTTTTATGTTTTTTATTTTTTATTTTTAAATAATTTGCTATAAATATCTCTACCTACTCTCTACACATATATGTACTCTTCCGCTATACAGTCATGGACTTTTATAGAGGAAAAGCAAATGTATATGTTAATTTACTTACTTTACCTACACCTTTTAAAATTATATTACAACGAATATTAATATTAAAATAAAAAATATTTAAATCTAACTAATTTAACATCACGACTACAAAAGACTTTTTTTTTTAATACCTAACATTCAAAATAAATTTATAGTCTAACAAAGGACGACAAATTGTAGTATAGTATTTTTATTTTAGTTACATTAATATGTTTATAGTTATAGTTATAAATAAGTTTGTTGTTGAAAAAGTGGAAAAATCAAACGGAATTCTATAAAATTCAACACGAACTCCTGAATTTATCAACAAAGAACATTTTTCCCTAATTTTGACGGTTAACCTAAACCTTACATCACCCCCTGCATATGTACAGTTATAGATGGGCTAACAAAGCTTACTGGAAGGTGTGCTTAATATAACATGTTATCAATCATGTAAAAAGTCACTTTCATCATGTATCGATTCAAATATTTTCATTTTTACTCTTTGATATCATAATTTTTTTAAGTGATTTTATAGCATCACACCTAAAGTTATCTCAGTAGCTTTTGTATATTACAAGTAGGTATGCCTAATTACAGCTTTGTACTTTATTTAAATACAGTTATAAATTTTGAAATGTGCCGATTTTGTATCGAAATGTTCTCACCAAAGGTTGTTCGCAATGCACGACACGTATTTGTAATCGTGAGAATTTATTTTTGACATAGAATATATTTTTTGGAGATTTTCCGAGTGAATTGTATCACGTAACTGCGTTAATAAAATGCGTACCATTTTATTTTTTAGCAAAAAAACCGCTACAAAACTTGAAATATAATTTTGATTGTGAGTCGGTCGAAGACTATACGTAACTGTGAGTTCAGTGATGGCAGAAGAGACCGAAACAAAATACTTTGCTTTATATAGGAGGTGGGGTGGGGCAAAACATATTCTATGCAGAAGTAATAAATTATTGTTTCGATAAAAATTATTCCATTAATATTTACATGAAAGTCTTTCATAGTTCAGATTACTGGGTATTTCTTTGCATCGGGTAAAATATCAGAATTTCTAAATATTCAAGTCTTCATCGATTTGGCATAAGTGCCAAAATTATTATTAAAATTAATTAAGTAAATTATTAAAATTTAATTTTAGTAAACATATTAAAAATATCTTGATGGAATCGATATAATTATATTTTAAAAATTGCTTTCTTTCTATTACTAATGTGGGAAATAAAGATATGATATTCTTGAAATATACGTGTTTAAAATTTGGTACAGAACTTAACACACTTTTTAATTAGCGTGTCTGTAATAATGCCCCTTTTTTATAGCTATATATAAAATTAAAAACAATATCGCACCATGTTTAAATTGTACAATGTGTATACACACATTTGTGACCATGTAGCTATATAGAACTTGGGTACCAAAAATAAACACGTAAAAGTGAATAGGTATATTTCAGCACTAAATACTTCGAGCCACATATAGACCTGAGTACCTAAATGTTTGATTAATTAAATTATTGAGAGGTTGGGGGACGGGTGTCTAATGGGGAAAAGAGGCTATTATTTAGAAATTAGAACTTGTGAATGAATAATCCCATAGGGTGGTTATTATATCAATTCACAACCTTCACAAGACTTCAGATATTCGGATAAATCGAGTTCTGTGCTTTAATATAAATGATATAGTTTTGTGTCGTATTTAAAAAAAAGTATATAACAGCCGTCTGTTTTTATTTTTGTATTATGAATATTTATTTGTAGTCAAGTATTTGTTTAAACGTAGTTTGTGTGTCTGAACATATGCATTTAAAAATATATTTATAAAAAGTCAGCCATGAAATTATTTCGCCTGAAATTGCCTGAAAAATAAGGCCGTTTAAGAAATTTAAACAGATATTTTGAAGGTTTTATGAATCGAATGTAAGGAAAAATTGTTTCACCACTCCGGGCTAATAACATCTAACATTATAACAGAAGAATTTGGTATAATGGTTACATTATAGATAATTAATTTCTTAATCATGATCTTCTTTTCTGTCTCGAACAAACGTGCATCGGGGAAAGTTGAATCTTCACGGGGGAGGAGCTCCACGGAAATGGACATGACGCAGTATTTTTTTTTTAAATTTTTAAATTACATAATATTTTAATGCGTACTTAATAAATATCAATGTAAAAAATAATCACCTCTTATAAAAAATCACCGTTTTATATCAAATGTTTTTCTCCTAATGTGATTTAACACTATAATAAGCCTATTAACAATAATAAATTGTAAGATCATTTATCTTCTTAATTAATCAATTATTGTTTCAATATTTCCTGAACTAATGTACGATAATAATTATTAGATAGTTTCGGATTCGCATTAAGGGTTGTTGCCGCACTTTCAGATAAACAGCTAAGTAACCATCCGCTGTAAATATTTTTCAGTACTAAGACTTCTGTCATTACGTTAACGCTGTTTTATTTTTCGTTTTGTCGACAGCTTTCAAATGTCATGTTGTTACCCGTGGGATAAGGTAATTGGTGGGTAGAGCTAACCAGCGGAGGTGAAACGTATTATTATCTTAAAAGTGGTGAAACAATCACGGCGTCTCTCTATTGGCCGCTAAACCGGAGAATGGTTCGTTTGTTTCTGTTACTGATAACATATATTAAACTATCATCATCAACATGATAATGGTTTAACAATGTTCGCGTGAAGCGGACAGGGGTGGGAGTGGATTATTGGCTGATACTGCAAATATTCCTTGATAAATTTAAATCTTTAATGCGACCTTTTTGTTTTTTACTTTATTTTTTAAGTAAGTTGATATTACACTTGTATATGAACTAATATTTTACATTTTAGTCAAATTTTTTTAAACATTCTATATTTAATTATTAGTTCATATTTATATTTACATTATATTTTAATTTAATTATTAATATATTTACATTTTCTTCCATGATTCTTAATACAATAATACTCTTACAATCTATAATTCATATTATATAATCTATAATATAAATCCCATAATCTTCAATACTATACTATTTTTGCAAAAATTGTAACATTTATTTTTAAATTTATTCAGTTTATTTACGTTATTTATATTCTCCAGCATCTTACAGCGAGTTTTTTTTTGTAGTTGACAAGTAAATTTTTCGTACCATGGCGTGTTCCTTCGAATGGTCTAATTTTTGGGGGGTCACTAATAAGAACGACACTTACAAATCAAATCAAAATATATTGACAATATTTTGTGTGTATTCTAACACTCAATTTGCTTCAAAATACGAGAAGATGGAAGCGCATCAACATTTGATGCTCCCGTCACTTGTACGATAAGAAGTAACTAACATAAACTCACGTAGAGTTTGTTTTCCCCTCTTTTTATGATCATTCTCAACAAACGTTTTCTCTGCGAGTAAATGAGTTAAGTGAATATTAATAATTATTTCCACATCTGTGACATTTGTCAAGGATTTCCGCGTACTCGCTGACACGCCCCATTTTCATTAGAGCTCAATAAACACAAAGAGTGCATTTAAATTTAACACCGATAATAATGAGCACTCCTAGCCGGGAGTCAAGCGGCGGGAACGAGGGCGTCACAAGGGTTATTTGTTTCACACACAATTAGCCCCGGGTGCGGCCGACGGCGGATAGTCACACTCGATATGCATTACCACTGAAACGGTCACGTTTTTTGCCGCGCTAAAAAAGATAAAAGCCGTACGAAGAGGCCGTGAAAGGTGCCGCTAGTTTCGCGGGGGCACTTTTAAGGTCTTTGGAAACGTAACCTAATTTAGAGCGCTCCGTTAATGACGATAATTCCCGACTATGCAACAGTGGCTCGGCGCTGTCGGGTGTCGATCTCGCGATGCCATCAATCATCGCGCCGCGCCATGATGACTTCATGTTCTGGTGGCCCGGGAGCGAGGAGGAATACACCTTGGTGGAGGAATATTGGGAATTCTTTCCTTTTAGTCTTCATCTGTCGCTTCGGGCGAGATACGATCATTCGTGCTTGGATCAAACAGCGAGATTTTTCCTGGTATTAAAAATACAATTTGTTTGAAGAAATCTAGTCACTTACCATTTTATTTTCAACAATATTTTATATGTATGTTCTGAGAACATAATTACAGGGCTTCGTTTATATAATTATTAATTAAGATAAATTACATGTTTCCCATATTTATAGCTTCGTTTTTGTGAGACTTCTAAAACTTATGTAAACATTCACTTTATTCGGCATATCTTGCAATAATCATTTTCAATAATAATATTATATTACATAAAGTAAATCACTTAAAATTGTGTGATTTAATTTCATAAAAATGGTATTTCTAATTATCTGTGGGCGTAAGAGTGGAATAGGAAATACGGTTTCTACACATTCTTGTATTTTAAATTAATCTTATATAGTACCTACCTATGTATCATTTCATTTCCGCATTCAAACCATCTTTACACCCCATTATGGAAAAGCATTATTATCCACCTATTTACTATAGGATACAGTATAAAACTAATGTAGCGGACAGGACAACGAATAAAGTATTTACTTTGTTGCTAAAACAATAAGCAACGTAACTTTACCATTTTCACATATTTTCAACGCCGTTTGTATCTATGAAATATATGGTTAAACAAATAACAGTTATTATTATTATTAATTATTATATATAATATAATAATATTATTAATGTGAAAATCAAATATTAAGTGTTAGTGAAAATATTTTAAATGTAAATATGTATTTCGGTTTAAATAGTTAGTAAATAAATTTGCAAAGAGACAAAATATTTTAATAAATTCAATTACATAATCAACTGTATTATTTAAAATTTCATACAAAAGGAATTAATAATATTTACAAAAATTAAAAAAATAGAAATATCTAAAATAAAGAAACAATAAAACGATTTTTAAAAGAAAAATTAGGCAATGCCTACTAGACTTAATCTTAGTGTTTGCAATAATTTATTGCATTTTAATTACATTTAAATTGTACCCATGGCCTAAATTCTTAAAGTATTTTGCGTGTAAACAAATACCGATAAATGTACGTAGGTACGTACGTCAGTTTCTCTAGAAGCCAAATTGTAGCCTTGGTATACCCAGAGTAAAAAATGTAATATTTATGTTTATGAATATGAACAAACAAATACATAAGAGAATTATATTAATTAAAATCAATACTTACTGAATGCGTAATAGTTAAACACCGAAACATGAAAAAATACACAAAATATGTGATATAATCTGTATATTGTAATATTATTTATCCCATATACCTCCAAACGCCTTCAAAAAGAATTGTCCACCAAGTAGATATAGTTATAAAAAGAGATTTAATCAGTTATAATACAAACGATGCACTGGAAAATTTAAAATGTATTAAATCCAGTATGCTTTGATTTCTTTAAAAAATGTCTCGATGGAACACAAATCAGTGGCAACATTTGATTATTTGGAAATCGTTGAAAAGACTTTGTCCAATTCAGTGAATACATAAATTAGTATTTGTTAATTCTGTGACAGGTCAGTGAACTTTCTGCGTCCTTAGCGTTTCTACAAAAAGTGCACCGAGCCACCGACCAACTTGTGAAAACTTTTAATTATAAATTGCATCCGACCAATTGACTTTCGATTAGTCTTAAGTAATGATTTGTGCTCCGACGCTTGGTTTCCCACAGTCATTTGATGAAACGATCTTCGAATTGTTTACTTTTTTCGGCGGCGCCGATTTGGCTCGGCGTCTCTCCCCGTCCGATCATTAGTGTCCACGAAAAAAAGAGCTAGAATTATTTCACACAATCTCGATTGAATTTTTTGACGGTTTTGTTTGTAACAATCGAAAAGGTTTGGAAACAAATAAAAAAGTCCGGCGGACACTTTCACCGACCGATTCAATTGAAAATATTTCATTTCATGGATTTCAATGATTATTCCTTCTGTACACCTACATTAGCGCTGCATATTTGACTAAAACAGGAAGTTACTTCGATGTGAATATTTATTGTGAAAGTTGTATTGATCTCCGTGTTCTCAATTCATAAGTCATCTTGTGTCATCACAGTGAACTTTGACTCAACTCGGTTGATATATACAGGAGAATGCAGATAGGACGATTAATGTGACTTCACATTAAGTGGAAATCGTTTAACATGAAACCATGGGACCCGATAAAAATTGCTATTAGTGATCAAATGACTATCATAGTCCTGCAAATAAATTTACTGTCGATATTATTATTAGCTAATGTTTAAAAGCCGTCTGAGGACAATCAGTAAACGACGATTTGTATGAAAAAATGTAATAAAATAAAATAAATACCTACTTGCAGCAGAGTAGCGCTGCTTTGTTCCGATTTAAAAAAAATAAAGAATGGAAATGTTTTCTATGTAAAAACTTAACTTCAGAACATATTACTATTATTACCTAGTCTTCCTATTTCCGAGATTAATATGATGTATTTTGACTTTTGGTAAACACGGACATCCCTTGAGCGACCTTGAGGTGTAATTTTTTACGAAAATGGCGCTGAAAAAATTATCCATTTTTACTCCCTTTATATTAACTCGTGGCGTCTGCTTGTCTTTTTGTCTTCTTGTCTGACGAAAAAACTTTGGATCCATTTTAAACCCCTTTCCCGTGATCCAATCGAGCTGAAACTTTGCAAGCAGACTCGTGGCGACGATCAAGAAGATCTATCAAATTTTCGTTAAAAAAATTAATAAATTTTTGGATTTTTCAAATTTTGAATGGTTTTTTCATACAACTTATTAATTTGTATGAAAAATTTTCAACGCGTCTGGTAGACGCGAAACCTGATTATAGTATAATTTTGGATTTTTGAAAATTTTTTATTACTCCCTTTCGTAGCGCCGCCCGCCCGAAGCCCAACGCGTAGGTTAAGCGAAAAAAAAAGTTTCAACTAGTAAATGAGATAGGGAGTATAATAAAAAAATGGTTTTTTGGGGTATTTTTTTATTATTTATCTACGAAAAATGAATTTTTGAATTCTTTGTAAGTACCAATACGTAGAAAATACTTCGCAATACAAAATTAAAAAAAAAATTACGTTAAAAAAATGACGATAAAGTGGATAAATTTATGGACTCTCCTGTAAAATTACTTTTTTTTTTTGTAAACATTTGTAAACACATGCCACGGACAAGTAACTAATTATAAAATAGCTATAACCCGTCAAAAGTGACGTACTATAACTATATCTATATATTTCGGCCGCCAGTTGGTGCTATGAGAACACACTATCTAGAGTAGCGTAGCGTCTTGGTAAGATTAGTGATGGACATTATTAAATAGAGAATTATGCATTTTGTGTCTTTTCATCATTATTATATTATACCTCATTATTATTTAAGCCGTCTGGTAGCGTTAGTGACGGACATTGTCACATAAAAATTATATATTTTGATTAATGATTAATACCAATAACGTATGCGATACAGTAAGGGATGCACTTATTAGTTTTAATTTTGAAGAAACTGAAATATAAAATATGTATATTAAAAAAAAACTAATCCAGAAGTAATTTTTTCATTTTATTTGATAAGAATTTTGAAATCATACATACTAATTTTGAAAACGGGATTTCATTTTATTCATCAACAATTTGGGAAAAAATTACTAATTTTGAAAATGGGATAGATCAGCTATTGGATGGGAAGTTACGTACGGACATTCGAAATTATTATTATTGGAGATGTTTTATTAAGTAAATTTAGTGGAACAACACAGTACCTACTTAATCTATAATTAACTTATATAAACGCTATCATATTTACCAGTTTCTTCATACAAATACGTGCCTCCACACACATTCGAGTTCGACATTCGATATTCAAACTCGGTCGCTTTAGGCGTCTGATACACATGCTTCTTTAGTGGCACGTGAGCATGCGCAGTATCGACTTTGACAGTGGCATGCTTATTAGTGGCATGTGTGTACGCACATTGCTAGAAATGAGCATGCCACCTAGTGGCATGCTCAAAAATCAACCGCCAGTTGATTTATAAGCATGCCACTGTCATTCACCATAGAGAAGAGGTATCTTTGGAGCATGTGTGAACAGACTTGCTTATTTGTGAGCATGCTTATGTCATTCGCGGGCTTCGCGGCTAGTATTATCAATGCGATCTTCTCAGTCCGCGACAAATGAAACAAATATGGCGCGTTGGGGAGATTATAAAACATTACTTTTCGTGACTTATTATAGGAATTACGAATGTCTGTGGAATACTCGGTCACCGTTGTGTAAAAATAATATAGTGAGAAATAATGTTTACGAAACTTTATTAATAGGCAAACTAAAATCAAAAATGTGCGGATGGAAACTCGGGAACTTTTTTGATTTATTGGTTCACTTGAATTTTCTATTTCAGTTTGCAAAGTTTCCATTTTGAACAAGAGCGTC
Source organism: Agrypnia vestita (assembly GCA_016648135.1). NCBI lineage: Eukaryota > Metazoa > Arthropoda > Insecta > Trichoptera > Phryganeidae > Agrypnia > Agrypnia vestita. The sequence goes on along the minus strand of JADDOH010012585.1, from coordinate 25,462 downwards.
TCTATTCTATGACAAGAGCATGCCACTAATAAGCATGTGTGTTTGATTGTTAGCTTTGGACATGCTTATTTATGAGCATGCCACTAATAAGCATGCCAGTAATGAGCAAGTGTGTACAGTTGTTAGGGCATGCTTATTAGTGGCATGCTCATTAGCATGCCAGTAAAGAAGCATGTGTATCTGTACCTTTACTCTTAACGGCCCGATTGTGTAAGGATCGTTTGCCTCTGAGGCGGGTGGGGCTCAACTCGCTGCAGAGAATCTACAAAGTTAATAGTCTCTCCACAAAAGGCAGTTTAAACAGCCTACCTACTCAGCCACGCTAAAAGTATAATAAGAGACAAATTCACCAAAGGAAAAAACACAAAAATGTTATTTGAAAGTATACATGATGCTATAAAAATACTAGATAGACGGGTCATGTTTTCTTCAAAAACTATCTTTTCAAATTCAAGAGAAGCATCCATAACACGTGCCCTTACGATACAGAAAAGGAGTAAACCCCCGAACACGTGTTATTGAAGTGTAATGCCCTTACGTACGAGGTCATTTATTGAAAAACTGTGTAACCGGAATAACATTGACCCCTCTGTGCCTATGGAAGTGTTGAAAAATGAAAGAATGGTGGTAGATTAATTAAAATACCTAAAAACTATTGTGATAAAAACAAAAAAGCTAAATAATAATTTCTAACCCAAGTTGAATACATCTACGTCTAAACAAGTGTTTACAAATCCTTGTACCTATGATGAGCAAGGAAAAAAATAAAAGCAACTTAAAAAAAATACATAGGTACTACCAGATACCTACTGTGACAAAGAGAGGATAATGATTAATTCCTTTTAACATAGTTATAAGAAATATAATTAGCTACCCACTCACTCCATTGTTATATGTAACTACAGTATTTGTCACAATAACTAAAAAAAATGTCTGAGGAAGTACATAAGTATAAATAAAATGTACTTTATAATAATGGAAGTAAATTATTATAATATATATATATATATATATATATATATATATACTATATATATATACTATATACTACTCTTGAATAAAGGCTCTTTCTAATGATAGTCACACTTTATTCTATTTTGTCCATGTTCTGTCTTACTGACACCGTAATCATTTTACAATCGTCGACTCAGTGAGCTGGAAAATGTTAAAATAGTGCGTAAAAATTTCATGTATACGTCAAAGTATATTGCATATTACTCCACTTTAAAATATAGAGGTATCATTACCAGCTGCGAAAACCTATGTATACTAGTTCATGAGAAAATACTACAGATGTTTCTATTCAAAATTTCATTTGTGGATGTTCTTCCGATGGAATGGTTGAACGTAAGCCAGCACATACAAGCCGTAAGCCCTAGACCATCTTATGAAAAACCTTCCATCTTCTTCCCTTCCAAAAAAAAACTTCCACACACGTTTTTCATATTCATAGTTTCGTCTCTGTGAGACTTGTATAATTTATCTTAATTCGGTTATTTGTCGGCTGTTTTGCCATTTCTGATTTAATTCTGTAAGAACATTCACGCTTAGACCTTCCAATGGCTTGATGTCATTTTAAACTGTAGACGAGGCTTGTTTTAAAGTCACATTTCACACAAAAAATTACACGCTTTTATACGCTTCCTTTGCGTACATTCGCTCAATAGTAATGGAAAATTATTAATTTAATCAAAATAATGACCAAATCATGTCGAAAATAATGTTTACTCGTCCACTTAATGTAAATGTTAAAGTTTCAGAGCTCTATCTCGGGAAGTTGGTGTCGATCAAAATAAAGCACAGAGTTCCTTCTTCAAGTACAAGAGTTAGTCTCTTTTTGGAGAGGTCGGCGAAAAAAATGTACTAATAGACTAGAATAAAATAGTGTGATGAACTGTATCTTATTTTAAACAAATAAAAAAAATGACCAGAATGATCTAGTCATGTAGAAAATAATGTATCGTCATCCACTTTGTAAATGTTGAAATTTCAGAGTTCTAGCTAGTCGGGAAGTTGATGAAAAATAAATTACATGATTCCACCACAACAAAAATAAAGTTAAATATATAAAAAGCATTAAAAATATATATAGCATGTAATAATAAAAAGTATAATGACTTAGAAAATAAGTCACGCTTTATAACCAAAAAGACGCTTTTACTTTAAGAGATTTGGTTTGGAATGAAACTTTAAAAAATTAAATAAACAACGTCTGATGTTAAAAAATACGTTTTTTTTACCAGGGGACTTACTTTTGCGAAAATAAATACTTTAACTGCATTGTATACGTTTATAAATATACTTCAGGGGGAACATTCTTCCGCTGTGAACCAATCCCCTCGCTTAAAGAAAGGATTTAGTTCGTCATTATACTCCGTGGTCTCAGTACTATAATTCACGACTAGAAGATTTATTTTACGGATAAAGTTAAATTATCATCGTAGTCAATTTATTCTCTTTTTATAAAATTGTATATTTTCACTCACGCTTTGCGAGACAAACTTTTTTTTAACACGGCTTTAACAAGCAAAATATTTAGTAGAATAACATGGCGCAAGGTGTACATAGATATATGTTGTGTAATTAATATTATTTGCTGTCTTCCCGCTGCATGAAGTGATGAGGTGTAAAGCTTTCTCGAGCGTACCTAGGTACTTGTGTAGCACACACATTACTAATTTATTACACGCTTTTATTAAGCATCAACTTGTTTGTCAGACAGAAATATTGTAATCAATATTTGGCACACTTCTTAATCAACAATCGTTCATAATATGGCAGAGAGACGTATTTTGGATAACAATACAATAATAATTCATTATTTTTTCAAAATAAGTTCAAAATACTTAAGGCGATCGTCCAGCAGATTGAGCAAATTTCACAATTTTTTCTCATATCTTCTCTTGCGTTTTTTATCACATTTTTGTACGGGAATATCTCATTTTATAATTTATTCATCATGTTACGTATACTTTAAATACGGATATCTTATTTAAATAACACAAACTAAATTATATAATTGATTAATAAATTACCAAACCTTCGATGTTTTAAAAAAGAAGAAAATTGTTCCACCTTGTGGGCTTTTTATGACTGAATGGCTTCATGAGATGTCTTTTTTATTCAATAGTATTACAAAGTAAACGATTATCTTAAATTTATTACAATTATTGCAAAATCCATTAGTTTGTTTACATGCAATTTATGTTTTAAAAAATACTGTTTTAAATAATTTTTTATTTTTGTGTATTTTTTTCAATCCTTTTTAGATAGTTGATAACTCTGTTTCTTTAATAAATTTAAGGAATAGAAATTATTATTTTAAAATTAATACAAAAAAAATCAAAAATTTATTCTCGATTTCAAATTTTAGCTATTTAATCAAGGCACTGCGTATTGTCATAAATACGCTGCGTCTTGATTAAATATCTAAAATCAGGAATATCGACAAAGATTTTGATTTTTTTTTATTATAAAACTATAATTTCTATTCTTTTGACTATTGAAGTAAAAAAGTTGTCAACCATGTAAAAAGAGTTGAAAAACACACAAAAAAATAAAATATTTAAAAAAACAGTTTTTTTTAAACCATAAATTGCAAGTAAACAAACTAACAGATTTTAAAATAATTAAAATTAATTTAAGATAATTGTTTACTTTGTAATATTATTGAATAAAAAAGACATCTCACACGCCGTTCAGTCATAAAAGTCCCACAGAGTGGAGCAATTTTCTTCATTTTTAAAACATCGAAGGTTTGGTAATTTATTAATCAATCGTATAATTTAGTTTGTGTTATTTTAATAAGATATCTGTATTTAAAATATACGTAATCTGATGAATTAATTTTAAAATGAGATATTTCAGCACAAAAATGTGAAAAAAAAACGCAAGAGAAGATATGAGAAAAAATGGTGAAATTTGCTCAATCTGCTGGACCTTTAAAAGGCCTTTAAAAATGCTGACGGGTTATTTTATGGTGCATTGGATTTATGCCGCTGACATCTGTCGGTTTGTATTATCAAAAAATGAGGTATGAGTTTTGAGGTTCGAATTCAATTTATTACAAGTTTTAATGTGACGAAGACAAAATAGTAGAAAATTGTTATTTTAACAGTCACAGTACTAAGAGGGATTACAGTATATGTGTCAAAAAGTCAAACCCCAATGATCGCTGGCATTAAATTAGCCGTACCTTCACATCTCTACGTTATTTTACCATCGTAATTCTATTTGATTAAGTTGGTTATGTTTAACAATAATATTAGCGTAATATAACTGTGATCGCTCTTAGTACTGTGGCTGTAAAAAATCTAATTTTAAGGCTTATTTTATAATAGTGTATTTTTTAAATATATCATAATAAATAGCTTATTTTTACTTCAGAATATAATTTTTTTCGGAAAATATGGCTTAAGGGCACAGCTTTGGTTTTTGTCAATAATAATTCTTCTAGACCACTCTCAGTTGTCTAAGCGTGTACACCCTTATCTAATATATTTAAAACATTATTAGCTCTTTGACTGTAAATCAAAACCTGCCTAGAGTCTCAAAGGATACATAAGGTAATTGTTTACACTTTTAATTATAGCCAAGCATTCGTATGTTTAAATTTAAAATATACACAAGAAACCATGTCTTTTACGAAGAATTTTGACCATTTATATAAATCTTCCGGATACAGTTTTCTGCAATATTCTATCGAGTTTATATGACCTTTTTGGCCAAAGTTTCGGATCCATCATCAGGGTTTGCAGGGTCCATCATCAGCTATGGCGGGTTGTCGTATACATACGGTAGAACATCTAGAAAACTCACCAGAAAACTCTAACCAGAAGATCCTGAAAGACCGTGAAAACCAGAGAAGTAATTTATGTAAAATTTATATGGCGGCACTCGTGGTCTAGAGGGTATGACTCTGGCTTGTTATCGGGAATTCCGGGTTCGCTTCCTGATTAGGTCACAATGCATCGATGTGATTTCCGGGTTCAAGTACTCGTGGCAACTCAATATTTCTGGGTATGTTACTGATGATCATTTAATTTGTTTATTACATGAATTTATTTAACTCTCTTTGTATGTTGTTTGTTTGTTGTGGTGGAATTTTTGAAATTGATTTTTCAAATAATTTTCGACTAGATCTGGTCATTGTTTCGATTAAAATTAATAGTTTTCGTTTAAAAATATTCCTTTAATATACAAACGCTAAAGATCATATTATGTGTTATGAATACAGAATCATGTTGATAGTCACCTGGAACGACACTCGAACCCCCGACCAACTACGAACCCGAATGAGTATTTCAACCACTCGACCGTTATGCTCCTCTGTAAATATTTAAAATGTTTTAATTTTTTTGTAGCTTTACAACATCAACACACCTTGTTTTGTGGGGCTTCCGACATCGTCCGTACTCAAAATGTTCTTAACCCATTTCGATATCGCCCCGAGTCTGGGGGTCAGGAGGCTTAGCCCGCTTCGACCGGAGCGTTTACTCGAGGTGAAAAAATTCGGCGGCAGTATTAAAAACACTGATTGAATTCTTAGAGCTCTAAAATTATTAATAACGCCCCATTAAATTAAAACAAAAATAATTAACTAGCATTTTTAATACAGCACTTAATGATGCTCCATTTATTTTCGTAGACAGGTAACTTTGGTAATGGGACGCGGGTGAAGTAGTGAGGGACAGCGGCGATCCGTCAAGCGGCGCAGGCGGCGCACGCTGGCTCGCTCGCACGCGCTTTCTGTACAAAATTACTACAAGCATCCACTGTGGAAATATCCATGATGAAAATACAGTATCTCATATCTAGTAGCAAAAACTTTACAGGTCGATTCATGCAATGATAAAGAATCGAAAATATTCAAGCAACCATCAATAGTTGTCGAGATATACAATATCAAATTTTGCATTTTTTTCAATATTTCTGTCTTATTTTTAGTATAAAGTCAAACTATCATTACAGTAACCTTCAATGCAAGTCGAATAAAATGATAAATGATAAAATGATGACGACCTTGCAAAAATTTAAAATATAATTTTTTCAAAGGTTTTTATCATTTTATTTTTCTTGTTAAATAGTGTAATGTCTACAAATTGCTATAACTATTATAAGTTTTAGGACTTCTATAAACTTACTTCGGAAATAGTAAATACATCATTTTATTTATTTGACAGTCCAATACCATAGATAAAATATGGTGTAGTTGGAAAAATTCATACGATTCTGCAAGACATCATGTATCCACCACCATCCCTATCAGTGGATAGTGCAATATGTAGAATGTGGATACAATTTTTTAAATCCAGTTCTAGGACGGGTGCGAAAATCGTAGGTACATAGAATCCTTGTTCCCCCTTATTTTTAGAATATTGGATTGTGAGGGCGTACAAAATCTAATTTCAAATTTTAAGTCCTTTGTTATCATTTGTGCACTGGGGGAGAAATTAAGAAAAACATTGCCATTGCAGTATAAGCTTAATTATTGCAGTATTACCTGTCAATACAAAGTTTTAACAAGATATTACTACCTGATCTGTGAAAGTATGCTAACACTCTTCTAGGTTGACCATATTACCTTTGAATTAGCACTAAGACGCGAGAGTAAGATGACACAATCCCGCCTAAACTTAGCGTTAGCCTTAGAATATGTATTTAGGACCCTGAATTGGGATAACAGAGATGTGTAAATAAATGGCACTTACTAAAAACACTAAAAGTCACCTAAAATTTATTAATAACAAGTACTTGTAAGTGAAAACACCATAGAACTAAGTATAATGATAAAAGAACTACACGGCTTCGAGCAAAGTTGGTCTTAATATATAAAGAAAACAAAAATTTTGAGTTCAGAGAACAAAATCATCACAATCAATAACAATAATATTGAAATAGTATATGAATAAATAAATCTGGTACACAAGATAAAAATGGACAAAGAAAACCAAACAGCAGAGTTGCCAAGACGAATAGAATTGAGATGGGCTGCTTTTGGCAAACTCAAACATATTTTTGACAACAAAAAGATCCCAATTAGCTTAAAAAACCTTTGAATGGCGATGGCCCTTACAAAGAAAAGTGTAGAAAAGCTCAAATGCACGCAACGATCCATGGAAAGGTCCATGCTTGGAGCCTAAGAGATTATAAATAATGAAATTGGGCGCAGAACTAGAGCATTGGATAACATGGATCGTGTAGCTAAGCAAAAATGGCAATGAGCAGGGCATATTGCAAGGAAGGATGCTACAAAATGGACTCCCAGGGTTCTGAAATGTAGACCTTGGGAGAATAAAAGAGGCATCGGAAGACCGGAAGAAGAAGTAAAAAAGAGATGGGCCAACGATATAGCCGCTGTGAGGGGAAAGAAATGGCTGCAAAGGAAGATGGAAAAGTATGGAAGAAGCCTGTATCCAACAGTGGAGAGATGAAGGCTGAACAAGAAGAAGAATAAGATATTCAGATACTTTATTAAGGTTATTTGTAAATTAAACACTGTTATAACTCTACTTAAATTTATTAGCATTACTTGAGTTTTGAAAGTATCAATAACTCTCATCGTCAGGTGAAGATTTATATATTGATATTGATGAGGGGTACGGATACTTTAGAATCTCGAGTAGCGCTAATAAAATAAAGTATAGTTACAATAATGTTAGATAAATTTTCTTCAACGAGATGTATGATCCTTGCGTCGATGACTACACTTTTACATTTATAGACAAAATTTTTATAACAATATTTTTATATATAATATTAGGTCCTTACATATGAAATTGACGTTTAGTATGGGAGGAACATAAAGCCGATTTTTTTTTATTATAATATATTTATTTAATCAAAGTATGTACCATTACTATCTATGCACTTTTGCCATCTCATAGGTATTTCATCGATCCCTTTACTAAAAAAACCATTCGGAATCAATAAAATCTTTGAAGGCGGTTTGGACTGCCCCATCGGAGTTGAATTTTTTCCTTTGCAAGAAGTTATCCAAATTTCGAAAAAAATGGTAATCTGTTGGGGCAAGGTCCGGAGAGTACGGTGGATGTCTTAGACATTCCAATTGAAGCTCCTCTAATTTGGTAGCCGTCTGTTGTGCAGTGTGTGGTCTAGCGTTATCATGAAGCAGCAGTGGCCTAGAGCGATTAACCAGCCTCGGTTGTTTAGCAGCTAGCTTTTCCATCATGGTTTGCAGTTGCTGACAATAGACATCTGCCGTAATCGTCTGGCCAGATTTAAGAAAGCTATAGTGAACGACACCAGCAATAGTCCACCAAACGCTCACAAGTAACTTTTTTGGGGTCAATTTTCGCTTGGGGCATGGTTTGGCTGGTTCGGCAGGGTTCAGACATTGCGATGAGCGCTTCCGATTATCGTACAGGATCCACTTTTTATCACAGGTAATGATTCGATTTAAAATCCCTTCATTATTGTGCCGGTTGAGTAATGCAACGCAGCAGTCAACGCGCGTTTGTTGATTTGCTTCACTCAATTCGTCAGGTACCCACCTTTCAAGCTTTTTCACCTTACCAATTTGCTTCAAGTGGATTAAAACAGTTTTATCACTAACACCGCAGCCTGCAGCTAACTCGGATGTGGTTTGCGATGGATCCGCTTACACAATAGCCTTCAATTCTTCATTATCAACTTTGGTCTCCGGCCGTCCACGGGGCTTGTTCTGCAGGTCAAAATTTCCAGAACGAAAACGTTGGAACCAAAAACGCACTGTGTTTTCTTTTGCGGCACCGTCGCCATACACATCATTAATCCTTCGAGCCGTTTCTGCAGCACTGGTGCCACGGTGGAACTCGTACTCGTAAATAACGCGATATTTCAAGTTTTTCATTTTGTAAACTGAGTGACGCAAAGAAAAAAACAATTGAGGAAAAAACAAATGAATTATAATTTTCAAAACACAAATACATGAGTAAATAGCTGTATAAATTTGGATTTGGAATTCCTAGCCAAAGAGAAAATATTTGAGATCAAATTTGCCAGTACGGCAAAACCTTAATTTCATATGTAAGGACCTAATATGTTTTCTGAGAACATTGGTTATATACTACGCGTCTATGAAAGAAATTGAAAATATTGATTATTCAATCAATATTTTCAATTTCTTTCATAGGGCGTATTCCAGTGTAAATGTTAAAAAAATTCGAAATAATGTCATACATACATACATATATTTAAAAAGAATATTGCTTATTACTCCATTTTAAAATATTGTGGTATCACTTAACTATTATTATTAAACTATTTAATGAGAAGGAGATATCTACAGATGTCTCTAGCATAGTCCCTTCATGTAAAAGATTTTTAGATTTGGAACATATATAAATATCTATAACATTCACAATGTTTGATTTTTCTTACGATGGATTTGGTGAACGTTGCATGGTATAGATTTATCACATAAGTCAGCTCATGCAGGTTGTAAGTAAGCCTTGGGACATCCTTTAAAAAGACTTTCATAAACGTTTTCCAAGAAAATAGCTTCGTCTCTGTGTGACTTTTATAATAATTTATCTTAATTAAACTAATTTATGTTCGTTTACTGATCTAATAAAGAAAAGCGTAATAATGAGGGATTAAAACAGAGCTCAATTAAATATTATATTCTAATATAATTCAACGACGTATTAATTTTTTGTCATTGATACCTAGAAATACACCACAGTGCGGCTCGGGTTGTGGGTGATCTGTCAACATTACGTACGCTGTCAAAACTCTGCGAGCGACTCGCACGCACGCTCCACGTGCGTGGAACCACTGCCGGGAGACCAGGGCACCAGCAGGAGCGAGGACGTGGTGGAAGCGCTGCTCACCATCATCACCACTCTGTTGGATAACCGAGTCACGGAACCAGGTGCGAACAGTAGTTCCCTTTTTGCACTGGCCGCAAAAAATCAGGCTGATTTCGTCTGTGTGTGGAGAGAAAGTATAGGGTGGCCCATCGGGCACGCCGGATTTCAATATCCAACATTTCTTTTATATTATATTTGGTAACCCTAATGTATCACATTTCCTATCTGCTGCCATTGTAGTTATTAAAAATGGATTGCCATAAGAATAATTTTTTTATTTTTAAAACATTTTACAAATTAGGAAAAAATAATGCTGAGACCGTTAGAAAAATTCGTGGAATTCTTGGTATACATATTTCAATTCATGTGTCCACAATTCGAAGATGAATTTAAAAAATCGAGGAAATTGGTTTGGTTATGAACAACCGCGTCCACATCCTGTGAGGTCACCCGAAATTATTGCAGTTGTCAGTGAAAGTGTCGATGAGTATCCAGGAACATCGACAGTTTGTGTCCTCAACAATTTATTGAACATTTGCAGAACCAGTTTGCAAGAAATTCTCACTAAAGACCTTCACCTCCATCATCCTTATGCGACGCGATGTGATTTTTTCCTCTGAGATTTTGTAAACTCCACTGTCTATGCTAGCAAACCACAAACAATTCCTGAAATGAAAACAGTAATCCAACGCGTTATTGTTGAAATTGAGCGAACTGCCTTGCAAACAATATTCAAAAATTTAATCAAATGGGTCAGGGACCAGGGTATGCCCAGCACAGTCGCGATGGTTATTTGGTCAACACCATAATTAATCTCAACATATCTACTTTAAAAATGAATAAAAATATGTCCAATTAACTACTTATTTGGTGTATTTCATATTAAAATTAAATCCGGCGTATCGGATGGATCATCCTATATATTAATTTTGGTGTGTAAATTATTTGTTCTCGGTATGGGGAAAATTGAACGTCAGACATAACATGAACTACGTGCAGTCGCTTCAAGAATGTGTTGTATACCGATACATGTAAATATATGCGTGAACGATATCTGTGCGAGAAAGAGATAAAGTTATTTGACCGCTTCACGCTAGAGAGTCACGCAACAATGCACTTGACGCATGCTATCGGTTATGTACATCGCGTACTATGCTGATGTTTTAAATTGAATATAAATCTATCACATGGATGATAATTATATTAAAACATTTTTAAAAATTTCCAAAATTTCTCAGTGGCCGTTTCCATTATATTAATATAATAATTGTCCATTATATTAATATAATAAAATATACGAAGTTCATTTTAACCAAAATTAATTTTCTACATTTCTGCTATTTTCAGTTGACGAAGGTCAACGACAGAATCAAAATTATTATTAAGATGTTATTAATGTTGTTAATAATTCATTCCTTGTCCATAAAATAATTAAATATTAAACAAATCTTTGTTATGTGCACTATATTGTAATAAAAAAATGTAGGAGCGCGTACCTATTCATGTTCGCGCGGTAGAAGTTATACTTCTTTGGCGTGCTTGTGATAATTAATATTTACATATTGGTTGAAAATGTATATTAATAAAGTAATAAAATAAAATAAATAATTAATAAAGTAATAAAGATGTCTGGGAAGAAGATAAATGTTGACAACACTTAAATTTAAGTTAAATTTTATTAATATTTGTTTTTTGAAGTGGTACAAACGTAATTATTGGTTTGTGATAGCTAAAATAAGAGATTTGAATCGACGACATGATAATTCGAAAACATTTATTGCCGCAGCATCGCAGACATATAACCCGACGAATCAAAAAACGTGGGCATTTTCGAAAAAGTCCTAGTGCCAACCAAATTTCATGTTTTATCGATTTTCGGCGTAAATCGGTTCCGTATTCAAAAGCTTTAAAACTATACAAACTTTGACAGCCGAATTGAATGTTGAGTGAATGAATATGTCTTTTGTTTTGAAAAGTAATATCTGACAATTACGTTGTTTTTGCAATAACATCGAGAAATTCTAATACACATCTAAAATCGTAATTCAATAAACAATTCTAATTTTCAATTCAATAACCATATTTCGTTAGCTTTTTAATTGAGCACTTTTATAATTGGTACTCGCTTCAAGATACACCTACTGTTTTATGTCTAGTAAATAATGTATGCCGACAAAACATTATTTACTAACCATAAAATAAAATAAAATAATATAATATAATATAAAATAATACAAAATGAAATAAAAAAAAAATAAAAAAATAAAAAATAAATTAAAAAAATGAAATTAAATGAAATGGAATAAAATAAAATAAAATAAAATAAAAATAAATAAAATAAAAATATTAATTTCAGAGTGAGTGTTGAAAACAGGTACTTGAAGAATTTCGTAAGTTTGTTGGCGCGGCCGCGACCCGCGGACAGTGCGCTCCGCCCGGTGCACGATTTCACGCGCGGGACACCGGCGACACGGCCCGTCGTGTTCGCGCGGCGGAACGGACAAATTGTTGCCACCTCGGGAGGACCATTTGTCAGGCGGATCCTTCACCGCGCGCCCTTCAGCGCCGAGGGCGGCCGCTCTCGGGGTGGACACTCGCGGGTGGGGATCCACTCTCGCCGCCAGAGATTATCCGTCGCGAGTATCCGTAAGAAACAAACACAGCGATCCACCGGACTGATTTGAAAACTAACTAATAAAATACAAAAATCGTTTTATTTAATTGTTAACGGCGTACATTGTTTAATATTTTTTATCAACTAATTATTTTCAAAATTTCAAAATGGCTGAATCATATGATGTCCCGCAAATGTTTTTCATCGTGAGGAGAACAATACTATTTTATGAATACAAACATAATAACCTACCTACGATCTGAATTTGTTGTCGCTTTGCTTCTGGTTTCCTCAAAAAGTCTAAATTAAACCGAACGTATATAATTATATATATAACCTATGTCCACCTTGAAAGTCCATTCTAAATATTGGTGAAAGGATTTTTGAAATCGGATGAGTATTATCGGAGATTACCTCCTACATTAGTATAGATAAGTGTAGATATAGATAATCGCATTTGGCTAGAAATATTGGACAGCGTTCTACTAGTAAACCTCCTATTTTAATCGTGTTTTGCATCTATATAAAATTTGTTTTAATTACAATTTAACATTTAAATATAACCGTTTCATTAAAAATACCAATTTTCAAGCTCGTTGTCATTAGTATACATTATGTTAATTGAAATATACTACGTGAAACATAAAAATCTTTCATACTTTCGATCAAAAACGACACGATGCTGTTTTACCCATTACATGGCCGGCCAGCCTAGGCGTTACTTTAATTATGTGCATATTAATGATTTTTAAAACAACACGTTAAACATTTCTAATTAGTTTTAAAAATTCGGTGGAGCAATAATTCTCCGCGTCTACGTGACGCGAGGCGATTTGTCAGAACATTGTTGGAAATGAGTTTTTCAATAAGATGAGCAGCGGAATATCGGGGACAACTGCAATCGTCGCCAGAACTGGAATGGTCGTATTGGGATTGGGTTAACCCAGCGCTGCTCGCAGCCTGGGTAGGCTCACAGACATTTACACCTCATTGTTAAGAAATCACGGGATTAAGTAAAAGTGGGAATTTTCAATATTTTAGTAAAAAAGTACTATCGATTATCAAAGAAATCAACAATGTATTCTGCTTTATTATTTGCCAACATTCTACAAGTCTTTTGATTCCGTCATGAATGCCTTTTGATGACATCCAATCTTAACTCGTTGAATTCGTTATGTTTCAAATTTCGTCATTCGTCAAACTATACAAGGTATTACTTCTTCGAAAAGAACAAAATAATTTTGTGGTGACTATATTAATATAATTAATAAAAATTATCTTTGTTTTCACCAGTTTTATATTGAAAAACATCAATATGTTTCAGAGCCCATGGCCCATTTGTCAGGATACATTTGTAAACTAACAAATTAAATTCATAAATCGAAATATAGACAATCAATATATAATTTTTTTATATGAAAAATGAATAATAATGAAGTACCTATTAACATTTAAAACAATTTTAAAAGATTACCTTCTATTTTAAAAAGGACCTGGATATTTATAATATTAAAACTTTTTCTTATTTCCAAAATTGCTAATTTATTGTGATTCAGTACAATTTGTATTCTTTTGATATTAATAAGGGTTTTCAAATTTTACATACAAATTATACAGAATTACGGTTTGATAAATTAGAAATTTTGGAAATAAGAAAAAGTGTTTATAGTAAATTGAATATTATAAATAACCAGATCCTTTTTACAAATAGTTATCTTTTAAATTTGTTATCATAAAAGTGCTTAATTATTATTCATTTCCCATATATTTTTTTTGTATTTTGATTGTCTATATATACTTCAATATTTGATTTTTTATTTGTTAGTATACATTGAATCCTGATGAAAGGACCATTGGCCCTGAAACATGTTGATATTTTCAATATATAAGTGGTGAAAACAAAAGTACATTTTTATTAATTATGTTAATAATGTCACTACAAAATCATTTTGACCTTTTTGAAGAATTCTCAAAGAACTCTAACTTTTTCCACATTCCTAGGTTATTCGTGAAACTCGTCCAAATCCTCTATTTCTGTTACAGTATATTTTTTATTGTACAACAATACAAATTCTGCGACAATATATTTTTTAATCTATTTCGTCTGTGTTATAATGTTACTTTCGTATTGTAAAGCATTAAATATTATATGTATGTTAATATTATATCATCATTCTGATATTTTAACTCTCCTCTCCTCTGGTCTTATCTCTTTGCGTCTAAAAACGTAATTAAGTGTGTATACAAGTATGGGTACGACTAGAAGCTAATTAAATGCTACTCTTCAAATTAGGTACTTCGGGGACATATTTACTATTTCAGTCAATTGCAGCTAATCTCTCTCTACGCCCGTCAAAACCAACCCGACAGATAATGCTCTTCTATGAACCCAGAACATAATATTTAGAGCATGTTCAAATTTTTAATGAACTTAATACTGGATTTTATCCCCAGGGAGACATTATTAACATTACATGGGTATTCTAGTGTAATGTTTATAATTCGGAAGGATCTAATTTACACATATACCTAAAGGATATTGCATTAAAAAAACTTAATTAAATATATAGATACCTACCTCATTATCAATAGTGACATCTGTATTGGATTATGGGAATGAAAGCTTTAGACTGCAGGTGGCGGCAATAAAAACACAACTCACATACGAAACAAGTTGTGTAACTTAAACATACATACTACAACTTCCAAAAATTTGATAGATGTGGTTGTCTATCATGGGTGGAAATGGTGAACGTGATATTGTGTAAAGTGATCGCTTAAGCCAGCCATGCGATCGGTCATAAGCGCTATGAACACCTAAAAAGACTTCCATACCTACCTTTCCATATAAAAATATAGCTTCGTCTCAATGAGACATCTATAATATATCTTGAACCCAGAAAATCTTATGCAGATCAGAATTCACCCATACAGCGAGTATGTAAGGCATATATGTTCTAAATGTGGAGACCTGTAATTGGCCATCTATATTATATTATTAATCTTTTCTATGCTTCTTTGTTGTGCTGTTGGTCTTCCATGAATATTAAATAAATAAATAAATAAAAATAAATATAATGATCGATTTAACAACACTGATCTCTTCAATACTAACACCACAACATTAAAAAAAAATTATATCTAAACCTTACCACGTCACACACACTTACCTTAATCCCAGTCATCTCACCCTTTTTTCTCTCACTCCCATTCCCATTTTGATCTATTTTGTTTTTTGCCTCATTCTTTCTTCGTATTTTTGATAACGTTGTATTCTTTATTTTGTTTTTTTCTTAATCATTTTTCTTTTTATTAATTATAACTTGTTCAAGTTACTCCATTATGTTTTGAATCATAGATCCACCTTATTGGTTTGCCCACTGTCCATTACGTCATATCACTTTGAACAATTATACCAACAGTTGAGACTCCATAAATAAATAAACGGTGCAGGTAGCGCTGGGTTTACCTCCTGACGAAATTTTTCGTCTGTTTTCAAAAACAATACGGAGATGGTAATAAATTGCTACTGTATTTAAATATTCCACACTAACGGTCAGCCTTTTCTCTTCTCTGACAGATAGTGGCGGCCAGTTCGCCAACTAATGACAATGCAACCGTGACATTATTGTACTTTTGGTGGTTCCGTGGCTCGGGAGGTAATTTATGTGCCTCGGGACCTGAGCACCGTCGCTACACTTCACTTTTGTTTAACTACCATACGTCATCACAGCGACACCGGCAGCGATTGAATTCTTTCCACCACGCTACTAAAAAATCTACATTCGCTCATAATTCGTTCATTTTTCACCCTATTATATAGAGATTCTCCACATAGACACTTGAGCCATTCTACAGCATCCAGTCTACTTTCACTCTTCACTATATACAGGTATTAGTAATATAAATAATTCATTAATATTATTTTGATATACATATAATTATCCGTCTTTTTTTTATTTGACGTTATTAGAAACTAGCTGTAACTCTTCAAAATTGTTTGGAACATTGGCTCGCATCTTTGCTAAGCCCTAGTGTATATTTATAGCATCTTTTTGGCGACCTATGGAGAAGCAGCCGTAGCAACATGCGTTAATCGGCCGGTTCGGGTTTGATGGCCCGGGGTTTAAGCCCCATATTCGGCCGTTTTTTCAGCCGTGAATTCTAACGAAATGACGGACGTTACACGAAGTTCCGGAGACAGACAGCGAAATTATTATGTTTGATTTGTCATAATAAAAATCATTATTATATTATAAATCAGAAATTTTCATCGAATAAGCATGTTTGTCTTCGCTACCGTCGATGCGTATTTTTAGCCTTTCGCAAAAGCAACTTTTCCAATGGAATAGAAAAAATGGGAAACTGTTGACATAATTAGAAGAAAAAAATTTATTTTGTATAAAACAGTACTTAACTTGCTTTTTACCATAATTATTATTGGCCATGGTACAAACTAAGAAAAACGGCGAAGCCGATTAATTTTCTGGATACTGGCGATCGGCTAAGCCTATTACTTTTTGCTAGTATTATTTAAATTCTTGTAATGTATAGCCACATCCACCATGCATTCGAGAATTTCTTATTTAAGTTTATTATGTTTTTCCAGCATGATGTGTCAATATACGCGCGCGCAGATCAGGACCGGCAGCCGCGCTGGCTGCGCAGGTAGGAGGAAGAGCCGCTGCTCCGCCAGCGGCCGGGACATTTTCCGCATGACTGAAAGGGCTTCATTAAATTGCAGCATTTTCGCCGACGCGTCATTAGGATTTTATTTGACATGTTTTAATTTAAGACGGAGCGTCTCGTGGGGGAACATTCACCAAACTGTATTTAAAATTTGCACGTTTGCAAAATGCTAAAGCGGTGATGTACGTCTTCCTATGGGTTGGCACTGGTTCGATTGTTGTAATTGTAATGATTATAGTATTGATATGCAGATATATTTTATTGCATTGAGAATTTATTTTAGAATTTCATCAATATCGATGCAACTGATTGCTCTTTATGGGTTTTTCGATTTAGCGCAAGAAAACAACTTGCAAGCCTTTACGGATCAATGCGAGATAATCTGAGATAACCTGACAATAGAAGAAGTTAATGACCCTGGAACACAAAAAAAGTTTAGAAAATATAATATAACCATGCATATATAATAATTTTTTTTTTGTAAAAAAATTTTAATCAATATTTACTAAAGTACCTACTTAGTACACATTATTACAAACTTAGTGGTCCCTCAGAAAGACTCAATCTCCCGATCACTGATCATTAGGTGAGTGTCTTAACTACTAATCTAAAAAATTGCTATACAGATATTACTTGATTTTTTTTTGATGAGATGTAGAATTTACTAAAGATGTGCATCATTCAAAATATTGAACTAATTCTTATTTTTGCATAATCTTGGATTAACTCTTTTTTACACATACTTTAGAATAGGTTTTGGAATAGTGTTTTGAGGCACCGAGTTACTGTTGTATTTATATGATGGATAATGGTAATCCCATCATTCAGGAACAAACATATTATTTATGTTAATTCGTATCACGAAGGTGTGAAATAGTCAGTTAAACAAAACACTTATTGACAAAATTTATTGAACAGATAATGTAGATTTAATCGGTTATTGAATAATGGTGCACGCGCCGAAATTAATGAATTATTTATAATTTTACATAAAACTTACCATTTAAATCTGTTCTATATATACATGAGAATAGAACGATCCGGTGAGGTCATAATCCCTCATATGTTTCTATGAGTCAATCAATAGAGGTCTCATTATTGGAAATATACACCTATTAGAATATTGCATGTCTAAAAAGGGCATCATACTAAAGGGCTTAAAGCAGAGGGCCCCCAATTATGAGGGGGTTCGGTTCAAGAAAAATAAATTGAAATAATTCATGAAAGCTTTCGGTATACCTGTAACCAATTGCCAAGGCGAAAGGACATTTTCCACATTGTCACGAATTGAAAATTATTTACGCAACATCACTGGCCAAAATTGATCATGCTCACTTATTCTATATGTGAGTGTATAGTAGATTTCAATAAAGTCAGTTTTAGACAAAGAATATTTTTTTAAAGATTTTTCTTATTGTTATTATTTAGGTTTTAATCAGTTTTTAAGGGCTCCCAATAAATATTATCCCAGGGCCCGTTTAAGCGTAAAATCGGTCCTGTTCCTGGCTATTATTTATATTTAATTTTATAATAGTAATATATATTTTGTTTTAAAATTTAAAATTTAATAGTGGGAAAAGTATCACGAACGTGCGACGATTAGGTACACCGAAGCATGACTTTTATGTAAACATATATTTCTAAAAATATTTATATTTTATTAACGACATAAAATTCTTTCAGATGAATATTTAATTTCGTTTTTTTCCAAAAATGTACTCTCTAACTAAATTATAAATTACACAAATTATTAAGTTGTCTATTAATACGTTAAAAAATATTTTCTGCCATTTTTCTTATAAAGCACGAGAATAAACATGATAATAATATATCAAATGTTTTACGGCATGTTTAAGAATGTGTTTTGTATACTGACACACTGAGCTACTGGTGCCGGCACTTTATAACGTGATTAATAATATTTACTATTATTATGACTTATTTATTTATGTATTTATTATAAAGTATTCAAAGTGCGGTGGCACTGCTTCCTCAGGGTGGTCCCGCAGTAACGAGCTGGATATGTGACGCTGCAAAAAACAACATTGAGAGATGAGCAATAGGAGGATCCCGGAGCAATTAGACGAGAGGGGCTATGGTGACGACGCGCCCGCCGCTGTTACAAATGCTTACCAAATTAGCGTTAATGAACCGCGCCTCTGCTGTCTTCAGGAATTTAACGCCGTGTTCTTTATGATCGCTCGTCTTTTTCAAATTTGTAATTTTCTTCTCCCCCGTAAAAAATTGGTATCCGAAGGTACAGGAAAACCACCCGCTGGGGAAAAACATTCAAAACTATTACATCCCAATTATAATAATTTCCTTGTCTGTCCATCCGTCCATCATAACCTCGTGTAACGTCCGTAACTTCTGTATAGTAATTTTTTCCTCGTTATAGTAAATTTTTATTTTAATCCTTTTTTTTCTTTTCTTTTTTCTTTTTTTCCATTTTTTTCTTAACTTTTTTATATAAATATTTTTTTATATAAATAAATAAATCTTAGGAACCGACATGTAAAAGTACCGCCATTTTTGACGGATTACGGACTAGTTAAACATACAAGTATGCCAAACTTTATTTTTAATTTTTATTTTTTCAATAATTATTTAGTGGCTGTGACCTGATACGAGACTTGACATGAAAACATATTGTAGCATATAAACATAAGTCACTTTTAAGTAAATAAACTTTTTGCACTCTGATTTAAAATCCTTTATGTTCAATAAACAGTTTTGTGAAGTATTTTAGTTTATCTTTTGTAATCTTATATTGTCGCCACCTCTTGCGTATTTTGTGAATGAAAATTGTTATTTAATCTGTTATTGAAGTATTTGGGCAGAAATCCATGTCTTATTTGAAATATTTTTACCAAAAAATCATACTTCACCGACTCTAATTTTAGTACATTCAAAATTTTTGTTCTTCTATCGCATTTCAATATTATTCGCATTGCTTTGTTATGTACTGTCTGAAAGTTTCTTTAGCATTCTTTCATTGCTTATGAATAATAAGTATTAAACTGGAAAAAAATTATCTGCGGGAGAATCCTTGTATTATATATCAATAAACTTGTATTTTTGGTTATAGGGTTTCTGATTCGTCCAAGTAAATACACTTCTTTTTGCAATTTATTTCACAATATATTCAGTATTTTTTGTAAATTTTAGTTTTGAATCTATAAATACACATAGGTATTTTATCGACGTTTTCTATTATCTCAATTTCTAGTGTGACTTTATTTTTTGTAATATTGGTCAAAAACGTATGTCAAATATGAATGTCCTAATATCAATAATTATGGAGGTACTCAAATAAAATGATTAAAAATAATGATAAAATAAATTGTTAATAATATTCGGAACAAAATAAAAACTAACTCAAATCAATAAATACTATTTGGGAATGAGTTCCAAAGTAACAGTTTTTACACAATATATTTTTTTATAAAATAATACTAAATAATTTGATTGTATGTTTAATTTAACAGGAATTTCATGGAATTTTCTCCAGCGAAAATAATGCGTGCACATGTGTTAGGAATCCAAGACTAACCATCGCAAAAATCAATAGATTTTAAATACATTTAAAAATAAAAGAAACGGCTATACGAACTGCAAACTGCACAGAAAAATTCAGAAAATTATTATGGACATCTTAAAGTGTAAGCTCTTTATTGTTATCATACTCGCGTTGATTTAAAATTTTTTGATAGATATTTTATTTGAATATAATATTTTTATGAGAGGTAAACAGCCATTGCAATTTTATATTCAATAAATTATCTATTAAAAATTAGATAATTACAATTATTAATATTTTATTTCTGATAGTTGTTCCAGACCTGTCCTGGTTACTTTGCTAGACTCGCATCTGTCTCAAAGTAGGAATTTTTTCGTTAAGTGGTTTTGGTGATATCATTTTTATTTAAATTAATAAAATACGTAATACATTTTGCATGCAAGAAGTCAATGAATAATCAGCGGTGCGTCGCCTAGTGCGTGATGTGCAATTATTGGAACTAGCCCAGTACGATTTTTTCTATTTAAATATTCATCAGATATTTAAAAATGCTAAATCATAAGATCATATCGGACTTGCACAGATTTATCTCGTAAATTACAATTGTAAAGGACTATAATTTTTTTATAAAATATTATAGGTACATTCCAAATATAATTTTTGGCGCCTCATGACATTTGTGCCTTACGGCAAATTAAATTTCTACATATTTTATCTGTTATTATCTGTGTTAAGCTGAGATTAAACATAAAAATTAAGTGTAATTGTATCAAAAATATCATAATTCATCTCCGTTTCATCATCACATTAAGCTGTGTTTTTCTACTGTACAGCCTTCTCCAGGCTATACCTGGATCTTTCCTTCTCCATCCAGAATCTTGCCCTTTGATCCTGGATGGAGAAGGAATCCGTTTGACTCCATACAGTACCGTACGTCATCAATTCGTCTCATGGTGGCATTCCACTTCATCTGATGGTTGTTCAGGGGAGTGGTCACCTCCACTTGACGTTAACTTGCAGCATATCGCTTGAATTACTTTTTTTTTTTTTGATTTTTGTATTGATTTTTGATCAGTTTTTTTACGGTGGTAGATGTACTTATTTGAATTTCGATATATTTTGTGTAGGTATCGCAAGATAGAGTAGCAAAAATGGGGGTTTACTTCAATTTACGTACCAGAAAAATAAAAAAAATATATAATATATTATGATATTAGTCAGACGGGAGCAGTTATGACATTGAGGCGTAAGTTGTAGGTCAATAAATATTTTAGAAAAGCGAAATAAATATGTTATCTCGTAATGTTCCAATCATTATTATTCTAATTATGATATAATTAATATACTTTGTTAGGTTACTCTGCTAATTAGTTATTTTTCAAAATATGTGTCTACCTATAATTCATGCATCAATATTTCGACTGCATATTTCTGATATCAGTAGGTATATAAATGGTAGTACAAAGAAAATGAAAAAAGTAGGCTCGTAGAATATACTGAGCTATTATTATAATATTTTCATAGAACGAGATTGGTTACAAGATGGCTTAGTTCAAAAATATAGTAGGAATATTGATGTGACATGTTTTCATGTTCACATCTTTATAAAAAATATAGGTAGTGCCAACTTAAAAATGGAGTGGAATAAATAATCTTTGTTTGCACTCGCGATTTGTTTCCTTTATTCTCTAAATTGTGTCCAAATCAGTTTCTAGTGTCGAGGCCTTCACAACTGCGAGGAATTTCATTGTGGTCCTGTGGCTGCAGAAGCACTCCTCTGGGGCCTCTCGGGGCAACAATGGGCCGGGCCGACTACCGTGCGCAGGAGACACCTCCGCGATCCTCTGGGACCCGGGTCGTGATCGATCATGATCGATTGTTGTCACACTCATCCTCCGAGGATACATGAATCATCCGAGGCTGTTGAGGTAAGTACACCCCGCGGAAGGCTCGACAGATTCGGCCAATTGTCGCCGGGTTGTAAAGAATTTAGATTGTTGACAAATACAATGGTAGACGAATGCATAAATTGATTGAAAGAAAAGCAAAATAAAAAAAAAAATAGCGACATAACAAGTTATTTTTAGTATTATTTTTAACAGGAAACATACATTTATTTAACCCTTTTCCGAATAGATATTTATGGGAAGTGTAGCATGCATTAGGTATGCACTTAGGGTATCTTACTAATACCGATACTATACAAGCATGATGTATTGCCACTAAAGGTTAAATTCATCTGAAATAAAACCACTCGTTTTTGTAAAAAATATATATACCTGTGTAAGATAATTTCCGTTTTTCTAATATATTAATATTATTTGAATATTATTATTATTGTTTTTGGGAGATTCTTCACATTTTTAATTGAAAAGATAAACATATTTTATAATATAACATAAAATACGCCTATTAAACCGATTAAAATATACATTTGTGTTTTGCAACACAGCCGAGAGTAGACTAAATACAATGGAGATGAGATCCCTTAGACGTACGAGTATGTGTGGCAAATCCATTTATTATAGAGTTAAGAATGAAGATATTAGGAATTAATGTAAAGCTGATCTTAGCATAAATAATAGAATTTAAAAAGGGTCGTTCAGGTAGTTTGGACATGTTGAGCGAATGAATGAGGAAAGAATGGTAAGAAAGATATATACCTACCTATCTAATGCTAGTGTTGATGGCGCCAGAAAGAGAGAACGATCGCGGAAAACGTGGCATGATCAGATTAATCAGAAACTGGAAGATGGTCCCGTTAGAAGCCTCAACAACCGGCGAGCTTGCATGCGAAAATGTATGAATGTGGATGAGGCGAGAGTTTAATGTCAAGACAGAAGAGTGTGGCGCTCTATCCTCTCGACCTACCCCCACGGGAAAACGGCGTGATGGTAAGTAAGTATGTTTAAGCGATAGCATATATTCAGAACGTCGCACGGCGTCAGAGAGATAAACATTGAAAATTTTCAGGGAGATTTTGCGAAACACATTCACAGCTTTATTTTTTATTGCGAAATCTTCCCTTAATTGGTTTTGATTAATTCATAACATGCGTATAGCTATAAATACATCATTTGAATAAACAGAGAAATAGGTACTCGGTAGGAAGGTACATAAGATTTATTGTACGTCTACCTGAGCCCTTATATGAAAATCAATAAAATAGCTTGGTGTAGGTAATGAAGCCGATAGCTTGGCAGTTCCTTGTAACTACCAATTGTTTAGGCTAGAAATAATTCCAGTACCAGTTTCTTTTTGCCATTTTTGAACAAAATTGGCATTAGGTACGATCCTAATTTACAAATCTAAACTTTCCAAAGCTATGAAACACCCCAGATCTGAAGCCGCAAGGTAATATTACGTAAGCTAAGTAACGGATCTCTAATATTTCGAATTATTAATTACGACAACACCTCAAAAATGCAGGTCTTACGATTCGGCGATTTTGTGGTTCCCTCCCACTGGTGACCCTATTTTCAGGGCTGTTCAGCTGTTAATCAGGGGTCAGGATGGCTATACCGTAAAATGGTGGGACTTTAATCAATTTTGAACTTTGAACTAATATAATTATTTTTCTTAAAATGTTTTTATCAGAAAATTTGATTTTATATTTAATGCACAAACTAAAACTACTGCGTTATTTTTTTAAAATATGTCAATATCTAGTGTGAGTTAGAAAAAAAGAAAAACATTACGACCAAAGTCACACATCGGAGTAGGGTCACTAGACTAGGGAGTTTTTTCTAAAGTTTATTAATTTTTCACCCCAATTCAAGACACAGTACATTATTCTATACTCTGTAATCCCCAGACTACACTCATTAGGGAATGAACATTCGG
This sequence comes from Agrypnia vestita, assembly GCA_016648135.1. NCBI lineage: Eukaryota > Metazoa > Arthropoda > Insecta > Trichoptera > Phryganeidae > Agrypnia > Agrypnia vestita. The sequence goes on along the minus strand of JADDOH010012585.1, from coordinate 984 downwards.
AGGTGGTCGACATTTTTGCTGATAGTATAACTGTGTATAGGACTAAATTGAAACAATTCTTTACGTCTCAACTAAATGGTAGGTAATGGATAAATAAATTTTTCTTTTTCTTATTTCTGTTTAAACTTCTCTTTTTAATTAACAAAAATCCATTATATGTACCTACTTGAATCTTTTTAACGACAACCTAAATTTACACAAACTTATTACATGTATCTGAATCTCTTTAAATGTATATCTGTCTTATGTGATTTTTTTATTTTATATTTTGTATATTAGGTCCTTACATATGAAATTGACGTTTTGCCGTACTGGCAAATTTGATCTCAAATATCTTCTCTGTGGTTAGGAATTCCAAATCCAAATTTATACAGCTATTTACTCATGTATTTGTGTTTTGAAAATTATAATTCATTTGTTTTTTCCTCAATTGTTTTTTTCTTTGCGTCACTCAGTTTACCAAATGAAAAACTTGAAATATCGCGTTATTTACGAGTACGAGTTCCACCGTGGCACCAGTGCTGCAGAAACGGCTCGAAGGATTAATGATGTGTATGGCGACGGTGCCGCAAAAGAAAACACAGTGCGTTTTTGGTTCCAACGTTTTCGTTCTGGAAATTTCGACCTGCAGAACAAGCCCCGTAGACGGCCGGAGACCAAAGTTGATAATGAAGAATTGAAGGCTATTGTGGAAGCGGATCCATCGCAAACCACATCCGAGTGAGCTGCAGGCTGCGGTGTTAGTGATAAAACTGTTTTAATCCACTTGAAGCAAATTGGTAAGGTGAAAAAAGCTTGAAAGGTGGGTACCTCACGAATTGAGTGAAGCAAATCAACAAACGCGCGTTGACTGCTGCGTTGCATTACTCAACCGGCACAATAATGAAGGGATTTTAAATCGAATCACTACCTGTGATGAAAAGTGGATCCTGTACGATAATCGGAAGCGCTCATCGCAATGGCTGAACCCTGCCGAACCAGCCA